>JAHZNP010000440.1:0-59813 GCA_020615345.1 Triops cancriformis | reverse complement strand
TTCCATCTTTCCATAGAGGTTCTTTCCTATTAGTATCATTTAAACATATCTTTATCGACAACTAATTGCAGCCTTATCGATATTTTTAGACTAACGCTATCGATGCTTTCCTTACAACCAATCAGCGTTTCTTCCAGACGAGCCTCTTTTCCAGCCAATCACCACTTCTTCCAGTTCAATTCACTCCTCCTTTTGAAGCAATTTCGTTGTAACGGCGCTTTATACAGCCGTGTAGTCTCTGTAGTGCTCTGTGGCTGGTGCAGCGGTTGTTTACATTCCTTTCAAACATGGCCGAGGCTGAATTTTGTTTTAAAGCCTTTTAAAATCAGATAACTGAAAAAGTGCTCTAAAACCTTAAATTGTGCTATGAGATGCTAAAGGTTTTCCACGGCTGAGTCTAAAATTTTTCCTGAGCTACAAAAACATTATACATGCATAGTAAGCGCTTATTTAACAGACCTTGTCATCCGAATACATGCGTAACTCACAAATATAACTCCCTATTTTGCGACTGGGATTATTACCTGCATCATGTAAAAGAACCACGGCTCCTCACATTCAATGTCACTGCATGAGCTGGACAACTCATAATTTAAGAAATCATAAGTAGCTTCTGTTAATCTTCAGAATTCATATTGGCGCCAAACGAATGTGCACCGAAACCGTCGCACTGCCAAAAAAGTGGGTGCGCCAAAAGTTCCATTGTTTTGCACTTTTCCGTGCTTGCCAATGGAACGCTAGACGGTTCTTGCACTGGCACGAGAATTCCCAAAGGAACGCTGTCTCACTCCATGCGTGCAAAAAAAGTCGCACCAGTGAAGCAAATGGAACTCGCTATTACTGCGCTTCCAATATGGTGCAGCTCTGCTGACTGCTACTGTTTTACAATAATACTTACCGAAAAACGAAGACTTAATTTATATTTGCCGAGGCTGATTTAACTTCATTAGACACTATAAGGACCTGAATTAATGATATCCCAGCAAGGGAAAAGGAAGATTGAGAAATTCGAACGTGTTTAAAATGCATTGGCCTGTTAGTGAACTCCAAAAATTTCGTTACTTGTTATTTTGATTTATCTCGCTCTTAAAAGAAGGAAAGTCCTCCTGAAGACGCTTAACTAAGCCGGTGCGATCTGTCATGCTCATTTTCTTTCCCATTTTTAGTACATTTGGCCCAGAAATCTCCACAATTCTCTCACAAAATATTCAACCAAGAAGTTTATAATGGCTTCAGGCAACAAGTTACGACTAACTTTATCGGCCATTTTTGCACGACTTCCACCGTAAGCCATCCTTGAAGAGAAAGCAACATTCGGAGAAGTCTGCCATGTTTGAATCAAAAGACGCTTGTTTCAACCTGAGAATGTCTGAACGTTACCTTGAAACGACGTATACGTACCGTCGTCTATAATTAGGATTAACAGCTACTCAGGCATAAAAGGAATGTATTTTTCACATCTCCCCTTTTTTTAACAGAAAGTATTGCTTTGTCGACAAAGCGGAAAATTGGTCACTTGTGGCATAGTTTAGGTTTTCTTTTCTTCATATAGGAAGTATAACATTATGATGGTTTTTGAGGTGGGACACAAGGTGTTGCTTACGTTTTCCCCTGTAATCACACATCATGCAATTGAACTTAGGCACAACAGTACGACATTCATGTCGCTGATGACTACGAAGATGACGTAGATTCTTGTAGGATCGCGGGCAATGTGGACACGCAAAACGAACGGGATTGAAGGCACCAGAAGAGCTCAGGTCAAATATGTCTAGAAAATACCAAAAGCGCATTAAATATGCTCAAAGGGCACAAAAAGCGTGCGAAACTTTATCTTAAAAATCATGTATTTATTAACAATGTCAATATGCTTCTATAAACCCAACTCTAAAACCAACGATAATATATATTTGGCAACAACATAATTTTTAGAAAAATAGTACGATTTTGTACTGGATTCTAGTAAAAAAACAAAGAAATGCCCAATCACGACCACACAAAGGCCATTTTAGATGTACTTTTAGCTTGTCATAAACTTCCGATTTACTCAGCCCTATTTTATGCTAATTCAAACTCCATACCAAGGAGTCATCAAAGAGTAATTCACGCTAGGCATTAAGTCAGACTGCGAGAGGATCACGTATCTCAACCGGATCCAATGTCTTGTGCAAGTAGTACGGAACATCAGGGCTGTTATGATGACTAAGGATATGCTTTCTCAAATTTTCCTTCCGTTTGCTTCTAAACGAACAGCTGGGACAAACGTAGCGCGGCTCACTGTTGCACTCGAAATTGCAATGTCTGCGAGCGTGATTCTTTCGCTTGTAATGTTTGTTACACTTAAGACATAGGAAACGTTTCTCGCCTGCCCCTGTGAAAATCATTTTCCATTCGTTTTCGGATGGGGGATCGTCAAGGAGCTGAAGCTCGCCTGCAACAAAACAGAAAAGAAGTTTTTCACATGAATTGTCAAGTCCCCACTTATCCTACGACGTAGAAAAATAGCTCACATTTCTAGTCAGAAGAGCATACTAACGGAGAAAGCCATACGAATAACAAACTAAAAGTCAAGGGTTTCAGTGGAGTAAATGTGAACTCACACAACCACTTGCAACGACTCTATAGTTACTTTGAAGCAGTCAACCTCGTACCGTACGTATAGTCGGAAACTAGTGCGGTATCGCAAAACACAGAAAAACGAGCCAGTAATAGGAATCTACCGGCGTCAGCATTTAAGTAAAGAGATACAAGTTTGAAATTAGAGTGAAAAGTATGAAAAAAAGAATAAAATTAAGAGAGCTCAACACCCAAGAAATTACGAAGATTTAAAAGAAAATAGGCAAGATAGTCCACATATAAGTTAACAAGGCGTAAGTACTTGACAATCTAAAGTAAACCCTCGTGATTTGTTACTGGGCACTTCTATAATTTCGCTATTGCAACAACCAAGTTTATGAGAAACGTATTATACAGCCAATAGACTTAACAGGTCAGTAACTGTAATTGCCTCAATATTGCAAAAATAATTGCAAACAAATTCCATGTCATTATCAAAACGCGATACATTGCTTGCAGTTGCCGCTTATTATAATATGATTTAAACGCGACAATTCATTATTTACAATTTTCGTGGGATTCCGCTATTTTACAGACACCATTTAGTCCTTTTTTGCCAAGGTTGCAACCCCTATATAACTTCTAGTTTTCTCCTATTTGCAAATAGACCTACGAACTTCATTTGTAAGTTAAAATAAGAACACTGCACTAGAAACGAAAAGAAATGGTTCAATAAAACTGGTCGAAGCCCCAGTTTTGCATGCCACCGTTATAACCGCCACGCCTACATCATTTGTTTTCTAATTTATGCTTGTACAAACTGTGGTTTCTGCACGATTAAATAACAGAAGAACGGAAAAATAGAAAAGAAATGTAAAACTGCACACACTACTAGGCCTTTTGTTCTCGACTTCATTTAGTTTTCTCCTACCCCCTACTTTCGCCAGTGCTAACAAGCGTGAAACATTTACATTAAAAACAGTGCGTCACAATGCTTCAAAACAGTATCCATCGCCGCTATTTATCATTGACAGAACTTCGACGCCATTTTTTCCTCGAATAATATTGGGTCACTCGAAAAGTCCGTGCAGTGATTCGACCATTTTCGCATTCAAAAAGCCCCCGTATTTCTCTAAGTGCCCGAGTGCAGTTTTTTGCTCACAAACTAGCAAGAGGGGTCTCTCAATGACATGTTAACTAAAGTTGGATGATTTTTTACGTGGACATGAATTTTTTATTCAACGCTGAAAGCTGAGCGGTACCGCTGTAAATCATCGCCTTTTTATACGTTATAATTTCCACATATGTCTTAACGCTCCGAAAACGGCTAAAAAAATGTTTACAGTTTATGGCCCTAATGTCCTAAAAGAACCCCTGTTTCGGAAACGGTGTCCGCTGTTTCAAAGGGGATTTTTTTTTGTTAAGATGGTGACTGACCGGGTCGCCTTCAATTGATCGATGCGGACCAAATAACAACTATGGTGGACACAAACTCACATCTAGTATTTCAGAGGATACAGGAGATCGTCGGTGTATCGCACAAAAGCGTTGCGGACCACCCGAAATCAGCTAGAAACGTGAATGTAGCGGACGCCAGGCTCCCGCACTGCCTGAGCGGCAGGAACCTAGAACAGCGCGTAGATGCGTCCGAGTTATTGCTGAATAAAACCAAGGGGCATCTTTTTCTGAGGAAGATGATTACGGGAGATGAAAAATTGACTGTCTGCAATAAAGTTACAGGAAAAAAGATCTCGAGGACCAAGTGACAATCATCCAAAAACTGTCCGTAAAGCTAGGCTCCACCCGAAGAAGGTGCTGCTGTGATTCAGGTGGGATTTTAAAGGAGTAGCTTATAATAAGCTACTCCCAGAAGGTCAAACCATCAATTATCATAAATACTGCCAACAAGTGTAAGATTTGAACGATGTCATTGCTCAAAAGCGTCCACAATTGACCAACAGAGGAGGCATCTTTGCCGAACATCACACATCTTTGCCGACTTAAAAAAATTGTTCCAAGTTCCCAGGGATGTTCTATTGCACAATTATTACAGTCCAGACATTGCTCCGTTAGACTGTAATCTTTTTATCTCTCTTCAAAATTCTCTTTATGGAAAAAATTTCGAAAATCTGGAGGCCATAAAAAGCATCTCGATCAGTTTTTTGCAAAAAAAGCAAAGACGTTCTTGGAGAACTCAATCTTTGATTTACCCAAACGTTGGGCTAAAGTGATTGAACAAAGTATTAAATATATTATTGAATAAAATTAGTTATGTTCAGAGAAATTCGCTTTCAAATTTAAGGAAAATTACTGCACGGACTTTTCGAGTGACCCAATACTTTTTGAACGAGAAGTTTTGTTTAGGAATACTAGAGGAAAGCCTAAAATGCCATTGCAGAAATTGTAGGTCAGCCCTGCCTGAAATGAGGGATTCATAAAAAATATTCAGAACACGTATCTCATTCTTCCTCATCGAATTCGTTATCTACTAAACACCTTGCTTTAACGGATCTGATTCATTACTGTGCACATTACGTAGATATCGCTTGAGACTGTACATTTTGCTAAAACGCGATTGCCGCGTACTACAGATACTAGTGCTTTTCGCTGCATTATCTTAGTCCAAAGGTTTATATATTTTAGGCTAAGATGCGCACTTTTCCTCATTCGTAGCTTTCTTCACCGGATTAAAAAATATACGAACCCTTTTGCCCATGCGCTGACCACATAATACAAGATCTACCCCACATATTTTCCCAATGTAGATGGTTAAACAGAATAAGAGCGAAATTACTACGACACCTTTCTAAATATAAATTATCCTTTAATTCTGAATTTTTTCTTAAAAATGTAAGTGTTCCAACACGTAACATATTTTGTTAGCGAAGCAAATTATATGCCTGTAGCAGGGCCATATTATAGGCAACTATGAATGGCCTCTCCCCCATTTTCGTGATTGATACTTCGACTACCGCTATATAACACCTGACTAAGCATGTCACTAAAAATGTCAGCGAAGAGGAGATGCTTACGCCGCTAAAAAAAGGCTTTATAGCATCTTCACGTTGTAAAGTAATCCCTCCCCTATTCCTGGAATTCACATTAAGCCTGAACGCCTGATCCAAAAGAAAATGTTGGGTAAAAAGGATTATCAGAATTTGTTCAAGTGACCTTATTTCTATTCACACAATCAATACAGTTGCATAGTTTTAGTGTAAAAAAGCATCTAACTTCCTTCCTCTCCTATACCCCCTTACCAGGGGGGGGGACCCTCCCCGAATTTCTTTTTAGAATAGTAAAGGTAGGAGACTGCCCAAATGTCCCCAAAAAATTTCATACGACCCCCGCAACCCTATCCCGAACCGAAATCCTGGGCACGGGCCTGCTCCCCTAATTCAATTTTTGCAAAATCTATTTCGGCATTTGTGAACACTAAATACATTTTATTTTCCGTCAATAATTTGCTAGAAGTACCAAAAACTGACACAAGCACGCTCCTGAATAAAATATAACTATCAATATTTTATTTTATAAATGTTAAGCTACCTTTTCTATCTTCACTGTTAGCTCAGAGACATAAAGAAATGTAATATTTTCATACCTACATCATGGGTGATGAGACCGGTGCGAATTAGACTTACTTTTCCATTAAATTACTTAATTAATTTCAATAATTAATTCTTTGTCCTTAATTTTTCATTAATTCATTATCCTAACATGATAAAAATGACACAGTTGATTCCGACGAAATGCAGTTTTCCCTCGTCTTATGAAAGTCTGTATGCATAGAGGCTACATAGCATGTAAAACCTTGTCAATAGTCTACGGCAGCAAAATCTTACGAACGTTCATTCTATGATGTTTTAAATTTCTTAGCCAGTGTTGCAAAGGGTAAAGTATTCTCTTTAAATATAAAAAACGTAATTCGATTAGCGTTTAAGACAACGCGCTGTTTAATGCGTAACTACGTCTTGGATAAGGCGAATATAGTGAACAAAAGAAAAAATTCCTACCTTGGTTCCTGAAACGACTTTCATTTCCTGTTCCTTCCTCACCATTGACCACCCCAGAGTTATTGGCTTCCTGAGTTTGCCACCCTAGTGCCATATCAATAAAATACACATAAATTTTCAGGATAGGACTATTATTTGGAAACATTAAATTACCCTCGGATTCTTCTTGAGCTGTTCCTTGCCCTTCCAAGTCACTCCATTCTTCTTCACCACCCGCTCCAGTATTATCTAAGGCTTCTCTGTCTAGATCCGCATCTTCCATTTCTACTTTGGGCACCATTACATTACAAAGCACATCTTCCGCGCTAGCACTTTCCTCATCTGCCGAAGAAGGAATCACCACCATGGGAGTATGGCTGCTTGCTGCTGGCGCAACTACATTAGACTTAATGCCGGTAACTACGGGAGAAGCGGTTTGAGGTGTACTACGAGGTAGAGATGACGTAGACTCTTTCCGGTCTCCTGATCCTACAACGTCAATGGGAGCAAGCTGAACCACGGGGACTCGTTTTTCTTGTACGCCAATTTTGCGAATGTTGGGAACTACTGCCTCATGGGGCGATTCGGATCTGAGACGTTTCGAGCGACGAACGGTAGGTGTTGACGACCGACTGGGCGAAGCTGCTGACCTGTTAGGCGTAGCTTCGGTAGACTGAGATGTAGGGTTTGTTCGACTTTGCGAAGTGTCAGCAGGCAACTCAGCAGCCTGACTAGCCAACTCTTGTAGCCGGTGAGAACTATCAGACAAACCTCTGATACGGAGGGAATCAGCCGTCTTGATAAAATTGGGAAGCTCGGTTTGTGAAACGTTTACTTCTCCACGGTACATAAACGCAATTAAAGCTTCCAAATGAGAAAACGGAACATCTTTCATATACAAAATCGCGTTTTTCTCCGGCTGGAAGGTTAAAAGTTCCTAGATAAACGAGTTAGGTTAGTAAAGGGTGTTGGTCAGTCTTAAGTAAGAAAAGTGAATACCTCAAAATATTTACTGCACGCGCTAAGTACCAGTCTGTGAGCCCTTAACCATTTTCCTTCTGAAGCCAGTGTTACATCAACCAAGGTCTGAGATTTGAGCAAGGAGTCAAACACAGTCATTACTGTGGCCTTATGATTACTCCATCGTAAACAAAAACTGTCGTCTTCCGTCATGTTGTGCAACTGGTCAGACCATTAATCGAAACTCAGAATAACGTTATCCTCGACAATGGTTTGCAAACTGTTTGTATACTACAAATCGCTAATGAAGTACTCAAAATGTAGGTTTGTCTTCATCACAAACTGAAAATATGGCGTCGATTGCCACAGCACTACGTCTAGCGGATATTTATGGAACTATCCACGGGATTTGGGAAGACGCGGTTAATTGAAATGAATTGAAGACGCATCTTTCCCACAGAGCATACAAATATAGGCCATAGTGACGATGCCATAGTGACGTAAATATTGTAACAATTTTTTCGCTTGTTTAATTAATACTACCAGTTTCTAGAATGTTGTAGCATCCGGGCCATTAGGATAATGCTTAGTGAAAGCTAGTAAAATATGGACTGGGACGCATTTTCGGTGGGGCGCATCGTCTCTCACCCGGTTGGAACGCACGCCTACACTGTATCGGTGATAGCAACTGTCAAAATCAAACGAAGCTCAAGTACAGACATTCAAGTGGATAGCATTCACCTACACTGAAAAAACGTAGTAACAACAAATATAGGCCTATGCAGTAACATCTCGCTATAAATTTATATGGAAAGGTCGGCTATACGGAAAAGGTCCATAGGTCTTGGCCAAACAGGTTTGGAAAGCGTCGACATAACGAATCTGCACATCGCAGAACTTCATTTCCGACGACCACATGTAGGCCCCTGTCGACTTTCTCAGCACAATTACATATACAGATATTATCTAGTCATTAATTACGTGAACTATTAGCTTACCTTCAATCTGATATGATTTTAAAGCTTACCGTAAATAATTAATGTATGGGCTACTGCACGGCAACGCTTATGTTCGGTTATAGTCGAACAATATATCGTACAATACTTTACAGTACAGTAGAGGTAAAAAAATGTCTGAAAAGAGGCACAGTGCTTACGGCCTTTCACTGCTGAAGGCTGTCTTAGCTGGCTACATCACTGGCTTCTTAACCACTGAGGGATGAATTTTAGGAGACGTATTCTAGCAGTGAAAGGAAAGGAAAATGCCAAGGAGCCTCCTGTCCGGGTAGTGTTTTTTTACCACCACTATACATAGGCCAGAGACCACAGCTACCTGCAACCTATAAGAAAAATATCGCTATATCGAATGATTTCCTGCGGGGATGTTCATTTGGCAGTTAGCTAGGGCCCTCCTTCACATAGCCGACAACTCCTTAGACCCAGGCTTCGTTATAGTGATGGACTATTTAACGTAGAAACGTTGGACGAACGTTTTTTTACTTTGGTAGTGCCGCTATAAAACTCATTAAAGATGTTATTTTTTGTTGTGCTTTCCTTCGCATTTTGTGCGGTCATTTGTTGGTGTTTTTATGTTTGGAGTTTTAAGAAACCAACTCGCACTTCGAAATCAATTCCCGGACCCATACCGTTGCCTTTACTGGGAAATATCTTGCATCTGAACGTTAGCAATGTCCGTAAGTACCTTGGGCAGACGACAGTTAACCACTTTGTGAGGTCAAGTCGTTCGCTACCTCTTCTGTACGGCTGAACCTGCCGTAACTCGAAAATACAACATAGTAGAATCTCACTATGAAGACCCCTGCTATCAGTGGCGTATCCAAGGGGGGTTCAGGGGGTCTGGACCCCCCCCCCGAAATTTTGATTTTATAATGGGGAAGATAGGGGAATTACCACGTGTCCAAAAAAATTGCATATTAAGACCCCCCCTGAAACTCCCAAGACCCCCTCCGAAATGAAATCCTGGATACGCCACTGCCTGCTATAACGAATTGTTGCTTTTATACAGGGACCGAAAGATCCCGGATTCTGTTATTGTGCAGATGATACAAGGCCGTATTTTGAGGAGTTAGGGAGTTTTGACCCCCCCCCCGAAATGAAATCCTGGATACGGCCCTACTCTGATATAACGAACTTGAGATTTGAGAAAAAAAATCAGTTCTTACAGGGTTCGTTATTGCGAGATTGCTTGGATGTGCTTAACGCTGATAATGAACTGTATTTAATCGAGGTTTACTGCGTCAGTAATGTCCTTGTCGCTGTAGTTGAGCAAATATTTATTTCATGTTATGTTGCGTGAAAGTGTTGCTGCAATTACACCATAAAATTTGGTGGGAAAAATACGGGAAAATCTATCAGTTCTGGCTTGGCCCTATTCCATATGTAGCCCTATCCAGCCCAGAAGCTATTCAGGTGATTTTGGCCTCTTCGAAACTGATAAATAAGAGCCGGGACTATGCTTTCTTTGACGAGTGGCTGGGCACCGGTCTTGTTACAAGCGCAGGTTAAACCAATGAAGACACTCGAACAACATTTACGTAATATCTTTCTGTGATAGGGTCATTATGGAGGTCCAGGCGGCGAATGCTTACGCCTGCGTTTCACTTTAAAATTCTTGAAGAATTTGTTCCCGTTATGCACGAAAAAGCTACACAATTGATTGAAATCTTAAACGGTCAGATTCGGGCCGAGAACACAGCCCTGTTGGACATTTATACCTATATTTCTCGGTGTACTTTGGACATAATTGCACGTGAGTCATTATTTTCACTGACGAGAAAAGTTAACGTTATTATTAGAGACTGCAATGGGCTTGGACGTTAAAGTGCAGGCCGATCCTGAATCAAAATACGTCCGAGCTGTTACTGGGTACTTAATATTTTGAAGCGAGGTTGATATTCACTCCTTACTGTATTTCCTAGGCTAACACGCATTGTACAGTGTCGTATGTTCCGCCCGTGGCTTTGGCCGAAATCTTTATTTCTCAGAACTACTTTGGGACAAGAGAATCGTCGATATCTCAACACAGTTCATGGTTATGCCGACCATGTGATAAAAGATCGTAGCGAGTCCCGTGAACTGTCCAGCGTTGAAGAAATCGTTGACAGTGACTGCATCGCAAGTAAAATATACCAATACGATGGAAAGTAAATAATCTTCAATTGTGCCTTTTTAAATATTGTTTGAAAGCAAAACAAATCGCCTTTCTGGATTTACTGCTTACCAAATGGCGCGAGACCGGTGAACTTTCTTTGGTAGATGTGCGAGACGAGGTTAACACTTTTATGTTTGCTGTAAGTGTGTACGTGAGAATATGTTACAAAACGGTCTTACTCTGACTTAAAAGGGACACGATACAACCGCGGTATCTACTTGCTTCTTGCTGTTTGCTCTGGCCACCAACCCTGAAGCACAAGAATGGCTCTATCGAGAGCTTGATGAGTATTTTGGCACATCGGATAGGCTATTTGATGTGGAAGACGCTGGAGCCCTCCCGTACTTGGAATGTTGCATCAAAGAAAGCCTTCGGCTCTATTCGACCGTACCTTTCATTGCACGCAATATCACGGAAGACATAACAATGGGTGACCGATCGTCTTTGGCAATACTATCCCTTTCCAAAGTTAATGCAGTATTAATTTGGTGTCCTCTAGGAAACTACACACTAAAGAAAGGGTGTGTGGCCATGATCCTTATATACGCCCTGCATCATGACCCAGAGTATTTCCCAGATCCCTTCACCTTTCGCCCAGAAAGGTTTTTGCCTCAGAATTTTACTGGGCATCACCCATTCGTCTACATTCCTTTCAGTGCCGGTCCTCGGAATTGTATAGGTATCTGTCCGTGAAATCCCCAAAAACATTCGGCTTATGCTATCGTATTCTATCACTCCAATAGGACAAAGGTTTGCTAGCCTGGAAGAGAAGATATTAATCTCGTCTATTGTTCGTAATTTTCGTCTAGAAACAGATATGGTACCCTCAGATCTGCATTTGAGCACAGAAGCACTGCTGCGCACTGAGAATCCTATTTTATTACGTCTTGTGCCCCGCTAGATAGTCTATCCCGCAAGTAGAAGTTTGCTGTTAATTCTTATTAGACTACCTTGTATTGTTGCTGTCGGGCCAATGAACGGTATTCGCAGTTGGGATGCATTGAGAGGTTTGCTAAGTAAGAGCAGAAAATACAGAGACACCTGAAGACCAAAAAACCACAGAAGGCTATAAAAAATAAGGGGTAGTAGTATGAGGCGGAATGACGCGTTCTGCATCGGGCACAGCGTGAAAAAGCTTGGCTTCACGATTGTGCGCATCAGTAAAAGACAGGATAGAAGCAATATTGCCACATCGATAACAGTAATTGGGTGCAGACCAAACAGTAACCAGTTTGTCGTCAAACATGTACTTGTAACCTACAAGAATAAAGAACATTTAACTTTCTTAAAATGTAAACATAAAAAAATGTTGTAAAGCTGACCAATCGAACCTTACTGGCTCTGATGGTTACTTACCTTCATGGACAAGTTGATGAGCTCGACAAATTAAGTCTAGGTTGTTTATATGCATGAACTCGTGCGTAACCTTTGCACCAAAGAGCCACCCGGCGCCCCGTGGACTGACCGTCCACGATTCTATGTCCTCTGGGTCTGACCAAACCAGATCGCAAAATGCCCCTGTATGGAGAAATTTCAAATATCAAGGGTTAACGTCGAATGGCCGAGCAAAGTGGATATTACCCTTATGTGGAATCTCCTGATTTCTATCAATGGTACGAATTTGGTCCAACGAACGAATGGCGGGTGAAAGACCACCATGAACGCACAAAACCTGGCCATCGACGCACTAACAGGTAAATGAAAACAGATAAATAATAATGACGTAAATTTCAATGAATACAAAAATAAAAGAAATTTAAAGCACGAAAAATATGAAATAAATAAAAAATATTAAATAAATAAATGCAAATAATATAGAAATTCTGCTCTGTCACGATAAACTAAATGGAATGCACGAAGAAGCGAAGGACATTAAATGCGGCGATAGACGAAAGCCTACATCGTTTTTTTTAAGAAAACATTTAATAAATAAAATATAGTTTAAAACTAAATACTGAGTAACTCTGCACTAACAAGATATTTAAACAACTTACAGCGGCGATAGTTAAAAGGTCGAAGAGTTGACAGCAATACCGCCATGCATTTGCGTTCCCGTATTTGTTTTGACACTCATCTAAGGGCAAGAAGTAAAATTGGAAATATTGAGGACAGATGGAAAATCAGTTGTACTTGTTTACCGTAAAATCCATAGACTTGGGTAATTTGTCTTGACTCATGATTGCCTCTTAACAACGTAATGCGATCAGGCCACTTGGCCTTCAAGGTAAGAAGCCTTGTAAGCGTTTCCAGGCTGTAATATCCTCTATCGACGAAGTCGCCCATAAAAATATAGTTCGTGTCCGGTACTTGGCCGCCGGTTCGGAATAACTCTTCTAAATCATAAAACTGCAGAGAAATTAAAATTAGACTTTCGCTGACTACCGTAAATGAAAATAACTACATTAATACCTGGCCATGGATGTCACCACAAACCGTAACTGGGGAAGACACCGGTTGAATATTAGACTCCTCTAAAAGCAGGTCGCACACGAGTTCGCACAGTTTCTGGAATACATTTAAAGCAGAATTAGAATATATGCAGGTTGCATTGCTTTTAAAAAAATCAGGAGTTCCGTGCCCAGTGTACTACCGCAAATGATACATTAATCGTCCCAACAGTAATAACATTTTATACAAATCTAAGACTCCTAGCTTATGCTAATTGTACGCCGTGTGCGCAGGTAACTACTCACTTTTAAATCATTTTCGGGTAAATATTTACAATTTTTGGCTATTTCAATCCACCGATCCACCTCCGCCATTTTTGTTGATAAACAGGATTTGTGAAGGCAATGCTCAAGAGATGGCAGTTGCGTTGTAATTTTTTTCTGTATTCTCAAACTCGATTACAAAGCATCCTCCATATTTTAAGCGTGATCATGTGAAAACAAAAAAACAAATGATTCTGTAGAGCTTGCATAAAAAGGTCATGTTGACATCATCCAAAGGGCTTAGAAGCTTTTAATCAAGAATATCCTGATCCCATTTATCCATTTCAAGGCCTTCAGCGCATTCTAGCGGGCAAATGACACCCTGCAGCCGAGATCAGGCTGAATAAAAGCAATGAAATGCGTTTGTGTTTCGCGTATGTTGCACGCATCCTACTTGGTAAAACAAAAACAAACTCTTTGCTTACATTTTCGATTTTTTAAAAATGCAAACGTGCACTTTTTCTGCATCATAGAGTGCAATTTACAACAGTTCCTTACCTAAACTAGTTTACAACATATGAATACTAAAATGTTGTTTTCATTTGTTGCGATGAACCTGTCCTGATGGAGTCGAATGAAACATTCACAATACTCTTGTCGGTTTTTGACCGAAGTGATGTAGTGGTGAAGATTAATTCGGCGACAAAGACTGCAGAAGATGTATGTATCTACTGTTGTCGAAATGTATTGGCCATTAAACCGGCAGCACGTCATCTATTCGGCCTTACTCCGGCAGATTCGGAATACTGGCTTAGCCCACACTATGAAATTCCCAATGACTCTACATCGAATGCGTATGGCTTTCGCCTGCGCTTCCATCCTGCATTCACCGAAGAGCTTTTACAATGCGATGACGCAGCTTTCGATTTTTACTTTTCCCAAACCCGTCACGATTTCATACGAGGGCGCATCACGGCCCTAAACGCTAACTTAAAAACTGCTTTTGGCCTGGGAACTGCTGATATGTATCGCTACTTCCTAGAAACCAAAGAAATGAGCAGAGAAGCAGTTTGGAACGACTACAAAAGGTTTTTACCGAAGGAGGTCCAGAAGAGCATATTTGTAAAAAATCCAATCCGGAAAAATTGGAAAGAAATTGAAAATAATCCGCCGCCGAGTATCAACTTTATCAAAGTACAGTACCTTAAGCGCATCTTTAAGGAAGCACCTGACTACTTGCAAGAAACGTACGTCGTTGAGTGGGACAATCAAGGCGTACTAACGACAGTACAAGCAATCGTTAGTCCATTCAGCGAAGAACAACCTGGTCTTTCTTTACGATTTGCCAAAAATGTAAGATCCTTCCAGATTTAGCTGGGTGTAAGAAATCTAACGAATTCTTCTCATTTTAGCGTTCATTGCATCTGTGCTCCATTGAAGATTTATGCTTCATTTCTATTAGTGGGGATGGTCGAGTCGAAATATCTCGTAAAAACGGCATTCCTATTTACTTACGTATTAAAACTCCCGCTTGCCTTCAAAGTTTTGTTAGCTGCCTCAGTGGTTATTACCGTTTGATGGAAAAATGGACGTTTGACTTGTGCGGAGAATTGTACACCCCATCAGTAACCAAGCTGTGTGCCATGAAGTGCCATGGTCCTGTAGGGTACGAGACGAATAATATTTTAAAACACAGGATTGCTCGTTTAAATAACTTTTTCTTTTTGTATGGTCAGTTACTTTTTACAATTTTTCATGTTTTCAAGCGCTGTGAGCCTAGCTCGTTGCCGAGATAAGGTTTACATAATGAAGATTGAATGTAGAGCAATGTTATTTATTACTCGTACATCTAGGTTCAGTTACCGACCTAATTTAACTAATTGATTAATTTTGTACAGATTCGTTTTCGCATGTCAGAAACTTCGTGACAAGCGAAACAACAAACCTGGCTCTTATATTTTGCGGGAAAGTGAATCGGACTATGACCAGTATTATTTAGACGTCTGTATAGAAGGCAGGCAAGTTTTAACATTTGAGTGCTTATAAAATCAGCTTAAAACCGTATATTTTTCTCAACGTAGTGAGAGACCCAAAAAGCTACGTATATATTCCAATAACGATGGGAAGTTAGGTATTGAGGGCTCCGATTTACGGTTTGCTTCATTGTCCGAACTAGTTGCGCATTATAAGGAAGCGGAAGATGAGTTCAAGTTATCCGAATGCCTAGTACCTTCAGAATATGGTATTTGATTACTTTCTGCGTCGTATTAAGAATTCACATTTGAACGTGTGTTCTTTCGGTGTAGATAAATCGGCCTTGCTTTTCTGCCGTAAAAGGCGGGATTCAAATTTGAGCCGGGACTTATCTGGTCGTGCTCTGCCAGTATGCATTCCCGCGAGCTCGTTGCTTGTATATAACAAACCGGATATTGACTTGATGAGAGGTAAATTTACTCTAGTCCAGCGACACGTCTGGGAAAAAGACGCCAATACTAGATTGGAAGTGGTTCGAAAATTCTTAAAACCGGAGTTATACCAAGAGCTGTATCAGGTAACACTGTGGTTTCTGTTTGTCATTCATACGTCGTTCTTATTTTGGTTACCTTTTTATCGCTCAAATAGGATTTTGTTGAAAAAATAAATCGTTCTGTTTTTTGGACATCCGGATGTATCGTAGTTCAGTACGGAGTACTTCTGAAACAGCCCTTTTCCTTGGTTATGGAATACTTAGCCTTGGGACCATTGGATCGCTTCTTAGTAGAGCACGAAGCCACTTTGCAAGAAGTCGACCTCGTAGAAGCTGGAACATATCTCGCCAAAGCATTGTGGTACCTGGTAATAAATGAATGGATTGATGGGTGTCTATTTTATGAAAAAGTGCTTCTATGGTTTCTAGGAAGAAAACGGTTTCGTCCACGGAAATATTCGATGCCGTAATATTCTTGTGGAATCGTACAACGAAGACAAATTTCGAGTTAAGTTGGCAGATCCTGGGTTGCCTAGCGAGGATGAAAATGAGTAGGGGAGTAAACTTTGGTTTCATTTAAGTAAGAAGTGCCGTTCTTGTGTTTCTTAAGGTTACCATGGATTCCCATAGAATTTCGTGCTAATGTACATTTAGCTCAAAAATCCCAAGCAGCAGACGTGTGGGCTTTCGGAACCACATTATGGGAGATCTTTTCGTATGGACGGAAGCCAACTCATTCGCCCATTAAAAGTATAAGGAACTCTCCGAGATTTTTTTTTAAAATAAGTATTTAAGGTTTCATGCTCACACGGCCAGACATATGCTCTAAAGAAATTTTCCGAATAATGCGCGACTGTTGGATCGAAGACGTCCATCAAAGAAAACGAGCCCAAGCCATCATGCGCGATATCAACCAGGTTTTGTGCGAAGGTACGGAAGAAGTGAAAGTGAACATTACTTTTGTATGGTGATACCTTCTTAAAACATTTTTCAATTTCATAGTGTTCAATTCGAGGCGGAAGCATACGTATGCCTCTGTTGATACATCTGAGGAGACGGCTACCTTGTTTGGCGATCTTAGCATGTCAACTTCCAACACCAGTAAGTAAGTCGGTTCTTGGGGATACGTCATTTCTCACTTGCATTACCATTTAGCATTGACGTCCTTGGAGTCGAGTCTTGCAATGCAAACGGACCTGTTGAGTCCTATGCAGGCTGGAAATGGCGAATCAGACTTAATTCAGTTTTCTGGCGGTTCGCGAGCTGTTCCTACCTTTCACCTGGGTGACTCTTGGCTCGACGATCCTGGCGTCAAGAACGAGGTTGCATATCACGCCCTACGATTGCTTACATTTGAACATTTTCTTGTAGCCCGTTTTGGAAAAGCCATCGCTGGAGTGCTTACTGTCAGGCGTAATCTTGCATACATCAGCCTCTGCTTTTTCCTTTGATGAGATGAGTATGGGGTCCACCATGTCGGAAACCTTCGTCCTAGATTGCTGTCAAGTTGAGTTGGGTCACCGAATAGGACAGGTTTACAAATTAGTTCGTTTATCCTGGCACTTTTCTGACTATTGTGCGTCTGGGTTGACCACTAGGGTAACTTTGGGGAAGTGTGGAAAGGCATGTTGAAAAATGGGGGTGGTTACGAAACGGTAGCAGTGAAACGTGTGAAGAATGTGAACCTCGACGATACAAATGCCATCGAGGATCTCTTGCGTGAGATCAGTATAATGAAAACCCTACGCCATACCAACATTGTAGAGATCAAAGGTGTGGTTGAAAATCCTGACATACTTTTAGTCATGGAATATGTACCTGGTGGATCGTTGGAAACGTTTTTGAAAACGAAAAAAGAGAGCATCACAAACGCTCAGTTGCTCAAGTTTGCTGCGGGTGTTGCTGAGGTAAGATACGAAATACAAAGTAAAATGCCTATTAATTTACGGTCATTTTAAGCTTAGCTTTTTTTTCCGGAGTCGAGATAAGAATGCTTCATGTTAAAATAACTTTTCTGGATTTCCTGCAGGGCATGGAGTACTTGGGTCAAAAAGAGATTGTACACCGAGATTTGGCAGCGAGAAATATTTTAGTAGCATCTGACGACCAAGTCAAAATCTCCGACTTTGGATTGGCTCAACATGTGGGAAGTCATGGCTACTACAGAATTAAAACTCAGAGCCGCGGCTTGCCTTTTGCTTGGTATTATGCATTTACAGTACAACAGACTGGTCGAGCTCTTATGGGATAAAACGGCCAAAGTCATTGCGTATAAATAATGCAAATATGACCCTTCCTATTAAATTGTTATTATTGACGCTCATGCACATAAACCCAATGCCATTGGTCACCATAAAAGGGAAATCAGAAGCCATTACGTACAATTGTTTAAATTAGTATCAGTTATATGTCGGATCTTTTGTAGGTATGCGCCAGAGATTTTCCAGTATGGCAAATTCTCGGTCCAGTCGGACGTGTGGTCGTACGGTGTTACTTTGTACGAAATGTTCTCTCGAGGCGAACGTCCTGCATTAACTGCTGATCAGAAAAGCCTTCTGTTCGCTTTGCAGCGAGGTGAAAGATTGAGTTGTCCAAAGGAGTGTCCCCATCTTGTGTATCGTGACCTTATGCGACCTTGTTGGGCCCTCGAGCCACATCAGCGACCTTCCTTTTCCGAGCTGCTTCACAAGATTCGTTACCTGGGAACACACTACTGAATTTCCTTGTCAGCCGTCTGCAGCTTAGTTCTGTAAATGAGTTGTATTGGGAGGAGACTGAGGACCAGAACGATTGGGAACGTCAACAATAATGAATCCTAAAGATGGTTTTGTCACGTAAGGAGCAATGGCTCTTGATACATACAAGGAAATGAAAGGGGAACGCAACACGCGTCATTCGCTCATGTAAACTGTACACAGGCATGCGATTCTAGGAATAAAGATAGAAATTTTCCGACGATTTTATACAGTATCACGGTGATGGAATCAAGTTTTGTTGCTGTTTTTTTTTATCGTTTTTAATTTTTCTAAGCGTTTTTAGTGTCAGAAGAGAAAGAGAAAAACAGTAAAATTATTTGAAAGGTAAGTCGACATTCTTATTGACTAGACGCTGTTAACCTTTTCGTGCCCGTTATTTTCTTTTTCATTCGTAAGTTCGAGTGCTTGTGATTCCGCTTTACATGTATATCAATAGGTTTATGTCCTTCTGCAAACGTCTGGACGTACAAACACGCAATATTTGTGCGAGAGGCTGTTTGGCTGAAGTTTCTCATCTCACGATCTCGGGGCAATTCAAGCCAGGGGAATTTACAGCGCACCTCACGTAATTATAATATGCTGATATGGTGAAAGCCACGTGATATAGATTCAGAAAGAGAAGGGCGCGACGAACGAAGTTTCAAGAAGTTGCTTGACGCAAAGCCAAGAATTTGATTCAAGGGCTCTTAACTCATCGGTGGGTGTGCTTTCCAGCGCCAATTTGTGGGCAATTGTGACAGGAATGAAGTTAAGAACCCCAGTTAGAATTCATACGTGGACTTGGCGGTGGCAATTCAGCGTTAACATCTGAAGTTACTCGGAGGTAATGCAGTGCAGCGAGGCTGAAGTGGTGGCAGACTGGGTATAATTAGTGAGTAAGTCCATTGGTTAGTTTTGGTCCATTAAAACTTCCTACAAACTAGAACGAACTAGTCCCCAGATGTTCTCTTTTGCATGTGGTGTAGTGTGTATGAGTTCGGAAAGATAAAAAAGGAAATGTGTAGTATAGAGGTCTTAAATATATGTCCATAGTCAAAAGGCACGCAATATGGGATGAAATGGCGGAATGGTTGCAACTCGGCTATCGTTTGGGCGACGCAGACAACGATGAGTTTGAATCGATGCAGACAGAACTTGAGACTAGAGAAACGAAAGGGGAAGACTTGATGTGTGACGACGTTTTTTCTGTGTCGTTTCTTTCCTTTTTGTTCAAACACTTAGCAGTCCGGCTTTAAGTGTTTGGCAAAGCGGCAGGATCTTCGGGGCGAACTTCAGATTTCAGCTTGACAAATTCCCGGGCTACCTCGTCGTTGGTCCTTTGAGACAAAATGCGGAGAATGGTCCAGCCAGTTTCATCCATGTAACATCGTTTGCCTAACGACAGCCAGCACGCACACGAACCCTTGTAGCAAAGACAAAGTTACGTTAAGAACTACGCCCATTCTAATCGGAAGTACCTGTTCGACGATATCTCGTAGTTGCATCACTGCCACTCCTACCAAACGATCGTCCCTGGCGAAACAATAGTCCTTCACGCAAATATGAAGCTCAAAGGCATCCAATTGCTCCTCGTTGCCAATAACACTGAGAACAAAATTATGTTAAGTGGATAATTCCGAATCAGAGGAAAGGTTAATTACAAGTGAAAGGTTTCGTTATATTTGGGAGACCAGCTATTGGATTTTGACTTTGTTGCGTGCTTCCTTTTCTTGTCAGCCAAATGAGGACCAATGAGATTGACCTCTACGAAGGCACGGAACATGCCGGACACCACGGGCCATTTGAGATCATTTGCGGCTACCACTATGAAGGGAAACGAGGATATTTAGCAAGATAGGCTTAATTCGAAGTAATTTTGATTCTTACCTTTAACTGTGACTTTATGTTCACCTGTCCCGGGATGGGTGAACAAGTCTACTTGCACGGACACTTCACCTACGCTGCCTTCCTCGACGCTCGACACATCTTTCAAAATTTTCTTGTTAGTACAGCTTCATTTACATATGCAAGCAAAAATCTACGCTATTAAAACACAACAGACAGAAATCTCGTTTTCTAAGCTACAGAACTTTCTTGGTCGCTTGAGCGTTTTATGGTGTTTTAAAAAAATACAATAATAGTATTTTGATTCTTCCGAGAGGTTTGTAATAACCGCGAGATACACTACAACTTCTGCAGTGCTTTTCGGAGAAGCCAGTACATAGGATTAATGCTGGCTTGCATTCGTACCTAACTGAGGCACGCAATTTTTGCTGTGCCAAGCAGCCGTCAAATTGAAAAGTTTCAGTCGGGATAATCGCGTGACAAGCGCTTTTCTGATGCTTTGCATGAGTAGTCCCATTCAAGTTCACTTGAATGGCGCTTGCTCGTCACTCAATTCTTCAAGCAATGACTTAAACCTTCGACGGCTGTCTGGCAACTCAAATGACAGTGAGGCATGAGAAAAACTTGGACCAGACAAGCACGTTAGCTTGCAGTGTTTTTGAAAAATTATTATTTTCAATAATCGGAGCGATAAGCGTGTGAAATATTCGCATAATTCAATGAAGAACTATTCGTTTCCTCGATTGCGGAATTCCAGATTGCATTCTAATTGTTGGCGAGACCTATCATCCTACATTAGACGTTATCGAAAGAACCAGCAGGTTTGGTACCCTAAGGGTACCGCTCCATCTAAGGAAACATATAATAATCCCATACGGAATGGAAATCAAATACAGTACGAATGGCCGGTTGTTAACAACACAAAGCGCTCAAGGGTTTACTTCAAACATATCATGCTACTGTTAAATAAATCATAGCGGTCTAAAATTGCTACCTCAGACCGATAACTAGGACTAATTTCTGCGTTACTACTGTTGTGCCTTCCGAACTATAACGACTACGGGCACACATCAGGCCTATACGACCGCTAGTACTTTGATTGTTGTCAACGCCGCTCTTTTTGTGTTTTTTGTTGGTAATGAGAGTCGAAGGCCTATCTTCGCCTTCCGACACGGTTTGACTATTATCTTCAGCTGTTTCGAGGTTCTCTTTGCAGGCGTTTTTGCCTTTCCGCCATTCAGCTTGGGCATTGATAGGCACTGTTTATAGAAGAAATGCCATAATGTCATTTCGTTCATTGAAATCACAAAGCATATTTCTAAAGTATCTTCCTGAACTTAACATTCGAAAGCTGTTGAACGTACTTCGTCGATCAGAGTAAAATCCAAGGTAATGAAAGAAAAATACTTTTTTTCTTTAAATGGTATGAGAGCGTACCTTGATTCGTTTGACTTGACACAAACGTCTTGATAAGAGTGTCCGTCGTTTGCGTATATAGTGACAAGGCATAGCGCAAAGATTGGAGTTCATTAGACTTCTCAAGGAAGTTCTTCTTAAGTCCATTACCACCAGCGTGGAAATATTGCTTGATGGTATCTAAGGCTACATCTAGTACGGCGCATTGCTTGGGTGTCAAATTCTTTTCGAACTCCTATAAATCGCAGCATTAGATTTATATCCATTCTCACAGGCGAAGAAGAACTTACCATAACTCCGCTCAAAGCGCTCTTCACGTCTTGTTTTCCAGCCATGCTATTCTTAAACAACCGCGACATGTCTTCGATCTTTGCATTAGCAGCCAAATTCTTGGCGTTGTCTGTTAGGTTCTTCAAGATCATCTAGAGGAGGAAAAAGTCTCATTGGATGGGTAGTGCCCACTTTACGATTTTCTTACGCTCTTATCTGTCATAGGTGGCAAGACTACCGTTTTCTCCATAGTGTGCATTACAATCTTCCATAACTCTTTCAGCAAACGCTTCAATACCGCCTTTTCACAAGAGTCAGCGTACAAGGACAGCGATCCTGTTTCGTAGATGAAGTTGAATCAATGTTTCGAAGGTCTGACAGATAAAAGCTTTACCATCCAAAAGATCCATGAGCGGCCGGAGAACTTCGTCTGCTTCCGTCGCCACGGCGTTGCGTTGGGATGGTTGATTGAGTGCTACTTGACCACCCCCTTTAATCTGGGACAGCAAGTCTCCAACTTCACGGACGCTGGCAGTTATTCGGGGCTCCAAGCTAAGCGGGCAAGTCGAAAAACACAGTAGCAAATCGATGTTAGAATAGAACAACACTAAACTATAAAAACACGCTTGAAAAAACGGACAGAAACCTTTTTGCGAACTGTTGGGCGAGATCATCGAGGACTCCATTAAGGCTTTGCTGCAGTTCTTTCAGGATGTTCGCTGCATCTTCTTCCAATTTTGCGCCACCCATCTGCTCAAACATTTTTTCAAGCTGCACGCGCAGTTGCTGGATATTGTTCATAAGGGTGCAGGACTAGACAAATTGAGGAGGCAGTGTAGAAAAACTTAGACTTCCAGGAAAAGTAAACTTACAATGCGCTCGTCTTTGGAAAGTTGAGGGAATTCTTTCTTCACAATGTCGGCATAAGCAAGCAGAACCTTTACGATTGTCTTAGCGAAACGTTTCATAAAGCGTTTCCAGATCTCGGGATCGGGACACTCGAGTTTGGAGACGACATCAAAGCATTGCGTTAGCTGCGTGAAGATGTCAACCACAGAGGTGGAAAATAAGGCGTGTTCACTGCTTCGTTGGAACTAGGTTTTGTGACCAGGTATTCGTGGGGAAAAAAAACGTCGAAAAATTAGATATGAAAGTTTTAACGAAAATGATCCAAGCGTGGAACCTTTTTTATTAAATGGCGAGAATTGTAAAAATATGGTACGGATGAAGCGAAAAGATGCTACTTACGCCGTCCTGTTTATCGCGCTTAAAGGCACCGTGCAGATACTCCAGTGAAACGTCATCGTTTTCATTGAGCCATTGCATAACAAAAGGCTCGAACCACCTAGTAATCGAGAGCAATTAGTACGCTGATTCCTCTTTTCACAGCTTTACGACGAGGATTATACTTACGCCGGGTATTCAGGCACTGCACCTTTATACTGTGGTAAGTCTTTGACGTAATGGTTGTAGAGCCATTTAACCTTGAAATGAAGGTTCATGTATGCAGAGGATTTGCATAATCGGTGCTGCTCGTGCTCCTCTAATGCATACTTCATATCAACGGCGAACTGCGTCCACATGATATAGGCTGAGAGCTGTTTCAAAATTGGATATGAAGGACCAATCAGCGTCAGTTGAACCTCTTCGCAAAATCTTCGCGCTATGTTAAAATACCTGCCCAATATTTAACTCCTGAGGGAACTGATTCAACACCGGGGCGTAGCTGTTCTTATCCTCTTCGATTACTGATACGATGAGAGCGATCAGTTTGTGCCAGAAATCTAGACTGTCCAACCGTGGCCCGTTGTCTTCCGCGTCTCTTTTGGCTTCTGCTGGGTCAACCTGTTCGGATGATCGCATTTAAAAAGGTTAAACCGAGTTAAATTACTGCCACCGTCGTACTTGATATTCGCGATTATAAAGCTCGTAACAGTTATCAAAGAGGAACTGGTAAGTCGATCTTAGGCAGGCCGTTGCGCAGTCTTTCACTACCGTGCTAGCTCTGGGTGGAGAACTGAGTTCTTGTACCTATAACACATTGGTGATGGTAACTATTCGATTTCGTAACAAGGGGGGAGGTTTACTTTCATGCGGAAAAATGTAATGCTAGTTAGCAAATCAACTGTAGACTTGAGGTCCATGAGCTTTTCTTGGCTAGAGGCTGGGAAATTGTTGCGGTACATAGACAGATCAATACGGAGCGAGTTGTGGAGTTGGTCGAGTAGCTTAACGAACTTCTCCTTCTGCATGGCAAATTAGAAACAGAAATGAAACTCCTTAAGCTACTTGTAATGCCAGAAAATTACGCCAAAATTGGAGGCAGCGAAGCGATCGGAAGCAGAGACAGCTGACGACGCCGTTGTGTGAGCGTAAAAGGCATTGATGTTGGCCAGGAGGGTGCTCATGACAGCCGGTACTCCGGGACACAGGTACTTGGTCGATAAGCAATGGAAATGCCTACACAAAAAGCCGGTTAACTCATACAAAGGGGGGCTAGAGTCACTCTTCTAGACATTCGTTATGATAAAGACCGCAGTCAGAGAAGGGAAAACTTACGTCATGGCTTCGTAAATTGATTCTATGCCGTACCGCATGGCAAACTCGTCCACAATCTCTTGGGCTGACTCGTCAAAGTAAATTTTCCAAGCGTCGTCTCCTTTAGCCGTGGGCAGTTTTACTCCTCCAGTATGGACGTGCTCCGAAAGATAATGGAACAAATTCTCGTGCAGACAAGTATATTGGACGTGATAAGGTGCCACCTGCAAGAAGTCCCGATGCTTTTACTTTTCCTCTCAAGGCACGGAATCAGTTGCAGCATCCCAAAAGATCCCCAGAACATATTGTGTATATCTCTATAAGTATGTACCTTTTCTTCGCCCTTGATTTCAACGCTGATATGCAAGCGGATTGCACCGGACACGGCTGATTTATCTGTACGCTTCTCGAGGTTGTACCAGACATCCATTTCGCCGGAAAGCGTCCTCACCTTTCGGCAAAGAAATTTTTCATTACTTCAGTATCCAGTTGGCTTCGCAAAAGAACACGGCGAGGCTTACTTCTATGATGGTCTGACCCAAGAAGTCATCTGATTCACGAGTGAATCGTTGGCGCAGTTTGGACTGGAGGTCATTGTCTTCATCCCATACGCGGACTTTAATCCTGTCCGAGGAATTGTGGCACTCGCTGTCGTTTCGAAGCAAAAAGGAGTGAAATTTGTTGGATAATTTTTCTGCTAACTCACACATTCATCATTAAGTATTCTTACAAGTAAAACTTTTCGCTCCAAACTGGATTGAGTTCTTGCGGCATGGTTCGTGTGCGTTTCTTGACTTTACCGACTTGCACAGTAACGTAAGGATCCGATGTTCCACTCTTGTCTTTGGCGATTAGGCCTTGTGCGCAGATGACTGTTTCGCAATAAAAAAAGGGCATATTACTTCTCTGCATAACTTCATGATCTTCGTTTCTTTGATCTTGGAGGTAGGCAGGGTAATTGACACAAGAGTACGTCACGTACTTTTTGACAGTCATGATAGCCAAACTCACATGCAAAAAATTACACAATACAGCACAGGCTATAGAAATGCAGTAAAAGAATAACTACGAAAACAACTATGAAGCGATTAAGGAAAGCAAGGTACCCCGAGACGAGCGCTATTCTCCATTTAAAAAATAAAGCTTCCGATATCCCACAGCTACGGCGTATTAACCTGCTACGTTGTCTTTACTAAAGCTTTAACTGTTTCAAACAAAGTTTACTTATGATCGCATTTAGTAGGTAGTTATTGTAGGACTTCCTATGATACCGTGCACTATCGAGAATGTGACTGGGCCACAAAATAAACTACATTGACGGATTAAAAATTATTAATGTACGTAACTGCATTACCAAACCCTGTAAAAAATATCATGCTAGTAGCAGGTTCAGAAATAACTTCTCAACATACTAGTAGCATCTCAAAAAAAACTTCAAGGCAGTAGGATGTGTTGTTTTGCAGCCTAACTCAAATTTTCTCTATGTTATGCTGTTCTTTTCTGGATTCAATAACACGCTATTGGCAGGTTCTACACACTAAAACGGTTTGATTTTCTATGTATACTGTCCCAAAGGGTCCGTTTAAAACCCAAGCCCGAACGAAAAATATTTTAAAGTAGGGTTTTAAATGCTTCTATGTGTCTTTCGTCAAATGTGCTGGTTATTTGTATGGTTCTGGTCTCTGAAAAATCTGTGGTGTGTGGGTACCTGTAACTGCAATCTTGCATGACCAATTGGCTGTGCCTTCCAGAACGGAACTTTCTGCTTGCTCTAGCGAGTCAATGTGGGTATCAGGGTCGATACTAAAAGTCATTCTGCGGACATACAAATGTTTGTCAAAACAGGAATACAGTCAACGTAAAAGTAAAGCTCTTTTCACGTTGAGGAAAAAACGAGACAGAATTAAGCAAATAAGTTTGTTTGCAGCTGTCAGGCGGATACGACGAAAGTATTCATATCATCATAGGAACGTTTCTTCCGTTTCTGAAATTTCTGGCGTGGTGCATATACGACGAAGAAACACTGAAAGCTTGAAGAGAATTTTTTGCAGTTTTAACCGTTGACGGGCCAATAGTTTGGAAAGGCGGCGATTGAGACGAGACGACCAGGTAACCACAGAAAGAATATGTTCAACAAAGGGAGACAACGACAGCAGAAACAACAGGGCAGTCAAGGTGCTTTTAAGGACTTTTAGCTGATGAGGAGCAACAACAGCCAGGATAAGGCGTAGCCCGTGTCATTCTTTCGCTTTTTCACTTTCGTAAGAAAGCTAGGGTTGGAAGGTGAACGAGCCCAACAGACCTGTAATGGCAATCTTAGCTGACCACTTGCTGGTACCATCCAGTACGGATTGCTTGATAGTTTTCATATGATTGATATGAACCTGATCGTCGATGGAGAATGTATCCCTAAAAAATCACAATTCAAACCAAACAGCCACTAGTTAACGCAGAGAGTAGGGCGGGCCTTCCCAGTACTCCATTTCTGTGTACTGGTTCCTGGTTTCTTTTACTTTATACACAAATCCGTTCTACGAACCGAGCCATAAAAGTAACTTACCTGATCAACTCGAAAATTTCGGGCTTATTGCGTTCACGTTGCTTCATGCGTTCTTTCATGGCAGTGATGATACTCTGCGTTTTATCCTCTGCGCCATGTTTGGAACTCTTTTCCGCCGCCCCTGCAATGCAATATCTCTGTTTTTACTACGGTACTAAAACCATTGATCCTTTCTTATAGAAACAATGGTTCTGTTTGGTTCTTACGCTGTAAACAGTCGGCGTTGAGCAAGTCTCGGCACTTGTCGTGACACTTGACGCCGCACTCGGTGCAACGGACCCCTTGTCTCGCAATGCCCCAGAGTAGGCCTTCACATTCGTAACAATAGGTCGGCGAAGTGGCTGTCCACGGTTGAAAGTTATGGGGTGTGGTGCTTGAAATGGGGTAAATTAACGCTTGGAGTGTCTTCTTGTACACGTGCATTTTCTGTGATGGACGAGAGGCAACACCGATTAGAGTTGTTTCCCTTATGTTTGGTTAATTACGAGGCTGCCTTATTTGGAGTTATTAGGATCATAGATAAACATGACACTTAGGTATCACAAAAAGTAAATAAAGGGTACAACTCTCGCTTTAGCGGAACTGACCAATTCTTCGTCGTTGAGTGTTGCGCGGGGAATGACCGATGTGAGCCCAGCATTCCTCTTTGTGGCAGCCATGGTCTGAAACACGTAATGATCAATATTATGTTTGAATTGAGGAAGCTACTGGTCGTATTTTTTGCGCTCTTTTAGAAGGTGGGGAGACGTAACATAAAAACAAAGCTTGAGTTCTTTTTACCTTAAGCACCTATAGTCCACGACAGCGGTAGGGGAAAGCAAGATCGAAAGAAACGCGTGAAATGACTTAGCTTAATACGCAAATCTTACGCTAAAGCGTATACAACTGGACAGCGAGAAAATCGCGAGCACAAACTTACAAGTTCTGAGACCAGAGGTATGGACTTGCGTCGAGGGCGAATGTCCGGCATGCTATCGATGGTGCTGTAAAATGGATTATCACCCGGTAACCTGAGCAGTCGATGGAGTGAAGAGAAAAATTAGTCGCTATTATTCATTACTCACGTCCTGGAAGTATAAGGAATGGGACACTTTGGATATGCAGGGCATTTTTTCTATTTTACTTTAGACTTTTTTTTCTGAAATGTGAAATGAATGTGTATCGATATCCCATTTTCGTGAAATGTTCTCGCATGCAATACGAAAATCTGTATCAAGGTATTTTCTTTCAGTATGCACGTTAGCAAAGAATGTATGCGCGTGCTGCTTCGTCGTAAAAGACGAGCTCCAAAATACCCGGTCGTTTTTTTTCATGTTCCTTTTATAAAAAGAAAATAAAGGTAGGATCATGTATATGCAATATGATTATGGGATAAAAACAAATACAGGGACCCAATACAAAAATAAGTAATTTTCTTACTGGGCATTAGTTGTGCTTATGTATCAAAACCTATTAACAATCTCAACTTACCCATTTCCTCTACTCCCGCTTCCGCTCCCCGAACCGGATCCATTCTACGAGAAAAAAACAAGACAGCGTGAGATTTTTTCCCCTCCACTTTTTAAGGAAATGTGAGCATTTCCGCTTTCGGCATTTGGATTGCTCGCTTTATTAACGAGCTTAATTTTCACGCTTGCTGCACATACTTACAGAAATAAGAAAAAAGATAACGTTTTCTTTTTTCAAACCCGCTACCTTTGCTCATTAGGTCCGTTCCGTTTTCTCAAAAGAGCGCCCACTATCGACGTTAGATACACCAGCGTGCTATATCTTTTCCAAGGCAGCAAGCCCTTAACCAGGCTTGAAAAGAGCCAGCAAAGAAAAGTAGAAAAAAGGGCTTATTCCGGAGTATATACTTGTTTTGTATCTCTCAGTGTCCTCTTCTACAATGCTCTAGTGTTCTTATCGTTTATTTCTTATTTTCACTGGTTGACTTAATCTAACGGAAACTAATTTTTCTCACAATAATCTTGTCGTGTTTCATCACACCGTTAATATTCACCAAAACTTTCGTGAATTTTAATTTGTCACAGTAGAGGGACTTGCCTACGAATACGAGAGTTCATAACCAATAATCTACGCTGCGAAATGCAACTCTTCAACGTTAGATGAGCTCCCAGCTGACATTTCACTTAAAAAGAGGGTCCGTTTCTTTCATCTAATGTTTCATTATCACTTCAACGTTGTTTTGTGCATGTTCTAGCTCGTTACTTACAAACATTTCCCTAGCTTTCCGGACATCCAAAATAGCTCCTAGTTGCCATGGCAGCTAATAATGCACTCAGCCTAATGGGCTTCTCCCGCGCAACTTTGTTTCTAGCATTGCTACAGCCCTTGACTCTTTGTGGCATTTAATAACAAAAACTACAAGACAAGTCGGAAACCCTGGTTTTATAGAACGCTGCAATCACGCTTATTCCAAATAGTGTACTTTTCCTCTTTTTTATTGCTTAGTTACGTCACCGTCGTCCAGAATTCTCAGAGCAGCAAACAGCAGCGTTTTCTAAGCAATAAACTGAGACAATCAATTAACAGAAATACAGTCAACTTGCGCTGTACCTTTTCAAATACGACCAACGTAATACTTTTCAACTTCGATGTGGCTTTCGAATGATTTTCGGCTTTGCTGAAGGCCAATTTCCATTGCCCTTGGAAAACTATGCTCATAACGAATCTCTTAATCAAGACTCCAGCTGTAACCGAGTTAAGACTTGCTAATAGAACCCCCTTACTCAATCACAAAAGTTCCTTCGTCAAGTATCCGGGCATTCAAGATATATTCCATTTATTCGCTAAGCTTTCTAGCATGTTTATCAAAGAAAACTTGACAATTTTCCAATTACTCTTCATTCTAGCTGTCACTAACATTAGTCTCTAAGCGGGAACTATGCGCCGTAAAAAAGTCTTCTACTCGGGGGCAGCTCGTACACCCTATTGATCTACGTTGTTTACTGTATATACACGTCTGCCTGGTCTTGCCTGAAAAAGGAAAAATTCTCTACGTTGCTGCCATTTCTTTCTTCGTCGGATTTGTACTGTGTTTCATAATGGAACTCCACTGGAACGCCATTGTTGGACTCCAAGGGTTTGTCTGCCTCTTCTTTTTTTCCCTTCTCCCCTCAGCCTTGTAAGTCCCTACAGCTTTTACGTACACTATTTCTACTTGTACGCCGACAAAGCCCTCGCAGCTATCCCCCGCACCCCCTTTCCCTTATTCCCGAGCAGCTTTTGACACGAAACACTTCGAACAGCTGAATTACTCACCCTGGAAACGAGATCCAGTGCCCTTCACGTTAATTTTACTGGAATTCAAAAGAAAAAGACTAATGAGTGCAACAATGCGAGTACTTGTCGTTAACTGTAGCATTATGCATCGTCATCCACGAGACACCCGCTGAATTGGAGGTCATTTGAGACTGCGAACTTGGCTCTTGTAATCGTTCTATTCAGTGTACTCCGCTAGACGGTGAACCAAACGATGTGTGTGATAAGTTTGACACGTGTAATAATAGGCAAATTAACTTCGAGTGCTAATTCGTGATAATAGTCGACCATTTTCATACTTTCGCGTATTCTCTATACATACATTCATTTTTAGCTGGTTTTGATGTGTACAGTACGATGTAAGAACAACACGTGACGCATGAGCGGAAGAACATCAACGATAGGGAATTTCTTCTCTCTTTTTTTCCTGGTGAAAACGGCTAAAGACGGCTCGCTGAATCTTAGTATATTATTGATAGCGTGTGCAAGAAACTCCCGCTGTTTCTATTCCGTGGAATCCCCAAGGACTGCGTGTTTATTATGATGTATGGCAATATATGTGTTTTCGCTATAGGCAAGGGGAATTGAACGGCCAAAACGTGCCGTGCGTGCATTTTAGGCACGCAACACTAAACGCAGTTTTCTGGCACATTGGTACGTTTCCCTTGGAGGGAATGCTACTCGACCCTTTCCTTTGCCTCCCGACGAGAATAAATACTCCCAAGGAGGTGCAGGGGATGCGAATAAATATCAAGGAAGAATTGCATTATATCGTGTTTACTCGAAGGTTCCCCAGGGTGAGCTATTACTCTTCTTCCCAGATTAATATTCGGAGAAGACAATGACAAGGGCAAAGACAGCGACACGAACTCTCGGTTATTCCGAACTTGAGTCTTTCCCAATACACAGTAATACAGTAATAGAAACACTGTACGTCACAGCGGCCTTTACTTGTGTCTTCGGGTAAAAAAAAAGAAGCCTACCTAATTAATCTGGAACTTCTTAGCCATTAATCATGGGGTCCGACCGCCTCGAAGTCCTAAGTCGGTTTTATATTTCTTTGTCTACCGTCACGGTTTTTTCAGATCTAATCGCGTGATGGTCATTAGATTACACAACCTGGTATAATTTCGGTAGGATTAGACTATCGACTCGGTGAACCCGAACAAACATTTAGAAAGAAATGCCGTGCGTTTTCTCTCCTGCTTTGCTTTTCTCCACTACGGAACTGCAGAGCAGGACGGTTCTGTTATCATTGATTTTCTCTCAGGTAGGCTACATGGCCGTTACTTCCTTGCTTAGTTACACTGAGTAATTTGAACAGAACTGAACGAACGTTCTCGTTTATAGTGCTCAAACGAAGGTTGAATACACAAAGTATGCATACTTGATCCTGGGTGAGTCGACAATGGGTTAATCATTTTAATCAGAGTTCAAGTCTCTGCTCCGAAAAGGAAGCAAGAACCCTTGTGTGAATCCAACCGATAGCACTTTTGTGTGTACGTTGTACGTTCTTTTACGAACCTAATTTTCCGCGGACACGTTTCTGTGCTACGCTTGTAAATATGCTCTAAAATACACTAAATTGCAACCTCGTGCTCAACAGCGAGATGCATTTGCCGCGTGGATTACAACGTAACAACGACCTGAAACCCTGTTATACAAGACAAAGCAATAAAAGATTAAAAGCCCTATTAAACAAAACTATTACATTGAACAACGCCAGTCCTACACGTAAAGAACATGTTTCATGTCAGGGGCTCATGCTTTCAAGGTTCATGTTTCTGTCGGGTAACTTAACAAGTAAATTACCTACGGTCATCCGCTCACGGAAGAAAAGCCTTACCGTGACAGTTTCTGCGATAGGACTACCGCACGCTCCTGGGGTACCCAACTTGGAATTGTTGCCTTCCGCTTTCTTTTCCTTCAAAGTCTTGACTAGTTTCCAGCGAGCAGCTCCTGGTTTACTCGCTGATGGGGAGGGGCAAGAGCTTCCTGTCGCAGATTTTTCCTCGCCTGTGACACTGGTTTCTTCGTTAATGACATTTTCCTTGGACACGGCAATACTCGGTGGATGCACTTCTGGCGTCGTCTCTTGATCCTTAGGGCTTGAGACGAAAAAGGAGAAGACATTGGAGGCAATGTTACTGGCCGACAAGCGTGGCAAAAGTGGAGGGTGCGAGGGAGGGGTGGGATCAGGAACGGGTTCCTGGGCTGGTGAGAACGCAGCTACCGGCTCTGGGTACTCCAGCTGCCCTGCCGTACGCAATTCATGAGAAAAGTCGTAGTCCTCGTTGTCGCGCTCTTCACTCGGAATATAAGGTTCAATATTGCAATTGGTGTACCGCTCACCTGGAGCCAGGTCTTCCTCGTCGCTATAGAATCCTTGCGTCGGACTGTCTGGGCCGCTGGTTTCCCCTGACGATTGGTCATCGTCCACCCCCAAGAAACTCCTCGTAGGGGCTGGAAAAGATGCGGGTTCTTCGAGCGGAGGAGCGGGAGAGATATACTCGTCAACGTCTTGGATGCATTCACCATACCAATAAGAAGTTGTTTGGTAGTCCGGTACTTCCGGAACGTGCTGAACGAGCTGCTGGAGGACAATATGCATGTGATGTCTCACATTCTCTCGATACTGGTACAACTTATCGTCATTTTCCTCTTCGGCGGAGCCCTGCTGGGCCGGAAGATTTTTCGAGGCAAGGGGGACGACCGAAAACTGTCGCTGTAATTGGCTTTTTCGTTCCAGTTCTTGCAATTGCATCATTCCATAGCGATACCATTCGTCGTCGCTGTCAATACTTTCTTCCGTACTTTGGCGGCGAGAAGACACGCGTGAAGTACTCCCGCGCCAAGAGCGCAAACTTTTGCTTTCCTCGTCGTCTAATCCCACTGGACGAAGCGTTGACGAGGGGACTTCTAACATGAAGGAGTTGGGAGCTTTGGGAGTTGTCGTCGGTGCCGGCATTTCCGTTTTATTGTCACAAATAGCTGCAGGATCTTGGGGGGGCTCAGAACGGCCAGTTTCCTCTGGAGAAATTAAAGACTCATCCCTTGTTGAGCTCCGGAATGAAACTTTCTCAAAGGGGAAGGACGACACCGTCTCTAATTCCGGGTTGAAGTGAGTTTCGGCTGTTGGAACTTCTTGGGGCGTTCCAGCCTGCCTCTCTACTTCATTAGTTAATACAGCAGTCAGCGTACCCTCACGTAATTCCACGTTGCCCTCAAATGCATTGGCTGGCTGTACTGGCTGTGTTAAATTATTGACATTGGCCGAATCGGGAGTTGGCTCTTCCTGGGATAAACTATGCTGGCGTTGGCGGTACTTGCCTAGCGCTCTGGATACCGCAAATTCCTGGCTGCTCGCACAGAACGCCAGGTTGCTCGAGGGTTTCCTTGAGAGTTGGTCGAATAACGCCGTTTCTTCATCGGGCAAATCTGAGAATTGCTCAAACTCGCTTTCCGTATCGATCCCATCCAAACTCGAGTCCACCGTCAAGGATGCCGCCCGCCGTACCGGCATGCGTTGGAACACCGAGCTAACTGCAGGATTTGTCCTAGCAGGTGGGGCGTCTGAGACAGACATGGGCGGGCTGCAAAAGGGCTGGCTCGCTGCGACCTCGGCATCCGAAGCATCGCTACCTGAAGACTGGCTACGCCACGATCCAGGTTTCTTCACTTTCCCTGATTTGTGTTGCTGGAGGAAAGTCGATACGCGTGAAGCAATCTTCTTACCGGTTTTCTTAGGTCGGGGTAACGAGCTGGTCAAACTTCGGCTGGAGGTAACAGGAGTTTTGGCGCTCGATACAGACGCAGCAGATTTCCCGGCCGTTCCGTCCACGCCTAAAGGCAACGAGTTGGAGCGCGTTGGGCATTCGCGATTCCGCCAGTCAGGCAGGATATGCGACAGGCTATTCATGGCGCCTTTAATCCCTTTTCTCAATTTGCCCTTTCGATTCAGTGGGCTTTCCGCCGACGATTTTTGCAAGGGAGCAGCTGGTTCTACCATTGGGTCTGTGGTGGCAATGGTAATGTACCCGGCTTGCGACACCAAAACATTGTTCGTAGTGTCACCCCGCGGCGTGCCGTCTTGATACAAGCGCCTGTGCTCGGGGCTAACACCGTAGCGTAAGGCCGGGGGCATATAGTCCGCTGCATCCCAATCTGGAGGTACGGTATTACTGCCAGCAGAGACGCCGACAGAATTGAGTGGGGATTGGGGTTCCAGAAATCCACCTTGGCCTAGCAGAGAATAATAATACGGATCTTTGCCTCCATAATCGTTCCCAGTATTAGGAACTACCGCGTTGTAATGGTGGGTGTAACTTTCCAGTGAGCTGGTACTACTGCGATCCCCTCGTAAATACTTATTGTGCGATCCGGCACTGGAATAGGCGTAGTTGCCCGTACACGTTGAAGGGTTCCAGGAGATAGTGGAAAAAACGGTCACATTTTGGGGCAACAAGTCCAAGCGCTGGGGCTGAAAGGGGGGTGAACCGCTTGGGTGTTGGGGTCGACCCAAAGGCGTGTAATGTAAATGTCGAGGGGGCGGATCGGGTGGGGAAAGCGGGTCTCTGAGAGCTTGTTGTGAATAATTCGAGAACTTGGGAGGAGTGGTTGGTTGAGGCGGTGGAGTTTCTCTCCAGCGAAGGAATTCGGCACCAGTGGGCGCTGGCTCGGGGACATGTGACAGCCCGGGATGGGAAGTGTAGATCCCGTTCCAGTCGCCTGGTGCTGGACCGATGACTGTGTCGGCGTAATTTGCCGTTGTCGGAGCGGGACTCGGGGTATTGCTTCCACGATACGCGTCAGCATCCCTGCACAAACCCGGTACGTACCAGTTTTCGTCACTCGGTGTTGGGAAATCAAGGACTGGCTGAGGCCCAGAATCAGCTCGCACTATTTTCGGACTCTGGCGTTGAGCGGAAAACGAAGCATGGAGAGGTCTTTCGTAGGAATTATAAACCAGGTCGGACCTGAAGGGAAGGTCTTCTTCGTTGGCTAACGGGCACGGGTGATAATGATGTACATCGTGGATGGCTGGGTCTATGGGTCTGTAGGTATTCGTGTTCGGATCGGCTGACCCGTAGGGTGTGGAAAACATGAGCGGGTTGGGTGAGGTCACCACGGAGCAGATAGGGCCATTAATGTTCCACGTTTCATTGGTCAAATTATGGGAAGCCATCAAGGGGTTATTCGTGCTCTTGACCGTCGTTAAAGATAACGCATTATTACCGAACGAATGGGGAATGTGTGCGTAAGCATTATCGACCCTTTTCATTCCCCAGGTGTCACTGCTACTGACATTCTTGGACATAAGGGAAGCGCAGTCGGGAAATGAATGGCGTGGAAGATCGACGGCTTGCGTACTGGTTGTTATCTCCAGCACGTGCAGGTTGGGGTTCCCGAACAGATGACCCAACTTTTGCCGCTCGCTAACGTTATTAGCGCCTACCGTGTCAGCTGGTTGTGGCTTTGGACTGCCGGGAGATTTTTCAAGACTTGACCACCCACTTAATGAAGAGACGCCCGAATCGGAGCGAGTAGTACTGCATGAAAGAGTCGACTGATTTGACAAACGTGTGGGCGATCCGGCTTTGCGGCTGCGAGGGGATTTCGGGGAGCGCGTAGCGGGCATTACACCGGAAAAGCTCAAAGTAGTATTCGTAGCATTGGTACTACTCTGAGCTAGAGTAATGCTCGTAAAATTCCATACAGAGCCAGGGTTATTGCCAGCAGAAAATGACGGCTTGAACGTAGGCGACTGGGAGTGGATGCAACTACTGTTTTCCGGTCCCGGTCCCGTGTAGGCCGATGGAGAGTGATGAGTGGGAGCGGTCGAGTAATCGACATCGTGCCGGACTACTGCAAGCGAGGCAGAGTGCTGGGGAGTCGAAGATGTCGCGTGTACGCCTGTTGCCGGGGTCGTTGGGGCAGGATGGGAAGGGGATGCCACCCGGGCTATTTCATAGGGACCTGATGATAAATGGTTTTCCGATACTACAACTGACCGGTATGGACTACCGGCTGGAGAAGGGGAAGAATGGCTCAATCCTTGCTTTTCGTGTTCCGGAACTAGCTTAACGATGTTTTCGGCCCAACCCAAAGAAGCTGCAAAATCTGCAGTCTGCGGGGGCAAGCAGCTGCCATTACTGGCCGGTAGTGGCTCTGTGGTACTCAATGCGTAGGTGTAGGAAGGAGGCGAGCCGTTCCTTAGTCGCCGTTTTCCCAAGTCAGATTCCATAAACGCCAAGTGAAGCTGTTCCTCCAGTGTTTTGGGTGATGTCGCGTAGCTACTTGTTACGCTCTGATTGGACAGCGATACCGGTACCGAACAGCGAGGCGACGTGTTAAAAGGCGAGTGCAATAACCGATCGCGAAGTTCGTTAATCCGTCGCGAGTCTTGCTTGAGCTTGTGGCTGAGCCGATCCATTTCACGGAGCTTATCTAGAGCACTGGGATTGTCCAGTGCTACTAATCGATACAGAGAATCCATATCTTGTTCCTCCGTAGCCGACAGTCCAGTCATATTTGCCGGAGAACAACGCCGGTAGGCCAAGTAATCGAGAGCCGAAAAGACGTCTTGGCGCTGCTCATCAGGACTCGGCGACTGTTTGTCCTTCGAAACTCCTGAATGGGCCTGGGGATCGGTGGCTGCCGATTCCCAGATCATTTTCACTTCCATATCCGAATCCGAAACCAAAGAAGGACTTTCTCGATGGGCGAAATTAAGGCTTTTATAGAAGGACTCGTCCGCTAAACGGTCCATTTTGTTGTCTTCGTCATCAAAGTGAGACATTCGAGGTATATTGTCGTCCATTTGGGATGACGAGTCGACCGATTCCAAGTCTTCGACGTTGAGCTGCGAGAGTCCCAGTTTGCACGATTCCAGCGCTTGCAACTGAGACATGAGCTGCACAGCGAAAGAATCTTCGCCGGCTGCTTTGTCCGGAGAAGTTGGCGTTTCGGGGACGGTTTGGGCTGCTTGAGCAGGTGGACATTCGGGCAGCGCTGGCAGCAAACTCGAAGCTGGGTGAGTATGGCCACTGGGCAAACTCTCATGGGCGGTACTGTAGAATTCGACGAGGTGCGTTATGGTACTTTGCTGCTCATACAAAAGAACCTCGACCGTCTCCAGCCGCTCCCACATGCGTACGTACTCCAAAGACAAAAAGTCAAGAGCTTTCCAGGCATAACAGAGCTCTGCTTCTAACAACGTGAGTTTTGCACCTAAACGGTCCATGTATTCTGACACTAATCGGTCTAAGTGAGTCAAAGGTTTCCGAGTTCCACCGCCTCCACTTTTGTTGCTCCGTGCATTGTCAGTAACAGTACTATTCACGGAGGCTGCAGGCAACTCCATGATTGTGATGACAAGCCACGTTGAGCCCGTTAATTAGTTCTTGGGTATGTTCTCTTCGCTTAAGTCCACAACTTCCCTAATGGAAACTTCCACGCGTCCGGTTAAGCTCCTCGCTTAGTTGCTGTCTTTCCTATGATGTTTTTTGTTATTACAGCCCAGAAAAAAAAAATGAAATCTAGCAGACATTTTGAGTACCAGCAAAAAAAAGCCCTGGTTCACTTTTCAGTTGTTGTTTTTACGACATTGGAGCGCGGAAGTAACAGTGCCTTGTTGCATTTATGGCTTTGAGGCGGAATTGGTCTGGTCTGCTGCATGCGGGCAACAAGCAACAGACATAAGATGGGCATCTACGGAAATAAACTCTTGTCAAATTCTTGTCGCCCTTCTTTGACTGCGAACACTACTTGCAAACCCAGACGGTTCTTTTTCTTTTGCCTGGAAACACTGACAAAATTCTTCTCGGTTCTCTCTTTCCAGTGCGATAACTAGTGACAAACGAGGTTTCCTGACTGTCATTCCGCATTAGTATCTCGGCCGTGCTTAAAATCAGCCCCGTATAAGAGGCAAGTATAATTTAAATCTGACGCCTACAGATTCAATTAAGGGTTCTCAGAAAAAGCTCTATTTCCGTGCACGAGTCGAGGAATATTGTTTCCTTGGTGAAAACTTCGTCAAGAAAACACACATGGCAAAGTTTACAAGAAAATGGGATGAAAACTCCAGCTTAGCGTTCCATGTTGCATAGAAACTAACTGACGCTGGAAACAGCGATAATAAAAGAACAAAGCGAGCTAGGTAAGTGGTAACTCATGGTAGCAAAATGTCGTTTCTCACAATGAGCTATCCTAAGGTATCGATTATCGGCCTTTACAATAGTTGTTGGCGCTGGGAAGTTATGTTGAAAAAGAAGGCCCCAGAAAGGAATGGTCACAAGAGGGAACTTGACAAGTGCGTAGGGAGCTACCTGGGGGTCTCTTGACAACTCCTGGAATTTTCAATTGATTCCCTGCTTATATGCATGTCTAAATGAAAGAATTTTTTTGTCCTTTCTGAGGAAAAAGGGGAAGGAGAAAAAAGATTATTTCTTTGTTCACCGCAGAAAGCTTTGGAATGCGTCACTCTCATTCGTGTGAGGATATAAAGGCAGAAATCTTTTCATCAAAATTCGAGCCATTTCTCTCTTCTTTTACATTTTTTCCTCCCCTATAAAGAAGCCTTACCAAATCACTTCAAAGCCCGGTTCTGCTTTTCTAGCGTTATTTTAACCCAACACTCCTTAATTCTTAAGGAAAAGATTTTGCTGGTACTCTCATTTGTCTTCTTTTCTTTTTCCATGAAAGAAAAAACATACAGAAGTTCCTAATGTTTGCTCTCTTAAAATTTGGAAGCACTACTCCGTTTCGGACAGGATAGCTGGTACCGTTGTTTGACACAAACACTTGTAAATGGGACACGTTGCTTCTTTCACACCAGGACTTCATAGTTTCCATGGTTATACCATTTTCTCACATGACAACTCATCATTCGTTGTGCACATCATTTAACACCACAGTTTCTTTACTGCTTTTAATCTTTCACTCGCACCAACACGTAGTGTCCCAGCCCGCACGGAGAATAGCTCCCGGCCAGTATCGGTGGTAATACCATGCTGCGGAAGACGACCGGAAAGTGCGAGCCTCTAACCGACTACTGACAGAAATACTGGGCACCTCGAGCTAGACCAGACACAAACCTTCACATTTTCTGTACAGCCACGGGGTATGCGCTAGTACCCTTGCCCCTGGGGAAAGATTCCTATATTCCGACCGAATGCGCATCCGCCGTAAGGGCTCAGCGCAGGTCGATAAAGAGCCCAAGCAACTATATTTACGCATAAAAAGTCGACTGCGGATAGACGAGGTAGCTGTAAGGAAACTCTTACGACGGCCACCACAAGCAGCCCCTCTAGCCATTCTGCTGAAATTTTTGTAAGCGAATAGCCAACCCTATGCGATTTATGCTCGCAAGAAATTACTCTGCATAAGTGCTCATAGCTATGCGGAGCAGGAGCAAAAAGGGGCTGTCCCTCAGCGAACGCAAAACGGCAACAAAACCCCAATTTGGTATGCTAGTCTCCACCAAGGTACACAAAAGTGGAAGAAGCATTTTCCCAGTTGGTGTTCTCAAACGACCCACACTTGAAAAGGGTAGCAGCCCAACGTTGTGAAAAGCCGAGAGGAGAATGATTTGAGTAAACAGGCCTAACTAACCCTGTGCGAGTGATGCAGCACGCGGTGTTGTGTACCGGAAGGAAAGAAGCAGAGCGGAATCTCTTTCCCTCCAAGAGCTTTTCTCCTGTCAGCATTGATCCACACCTGCAATTTTGCTCCTACCGGTGCATGCTGTAGACGAGTCGCTGCAGTTCAATTCTTCGGGGAAGAGTCCCATTGGCAAAACGAGCACACACATAACAGCTCAGTCTACTCAGTAAATTCTCCCCTTGTCTGTGCTTTGGCGTCGCTAACTTTCATTAATTATGAACACGTACGAATGAGAGCCATTTTTGCCCAGGTACAGCGCCGCAAAGTTGACGCCTTACCTTTAGGGTTAGTCCTTTCATCGTTCTTTTTTCTTCTTCAATAAAGCCCATGCTAGAGAGAGAAAAAAGTGTAGAATCTATATGTAGTGATCCTCATAAGCTTTGCTGAGCAAGCAAACACGTATTAAATAAAGGCCTCCTACTTACATCAAGAACTTTACATGTCAAGAACATTGTTGATCGCTTAGTTTGTAACTGCGTAAACTGACAAGGGATTGCTCATTGGTATGTATTGCACTTCAACTCCAGTTTGCATTAGATCACCCGACCCTACGTTCGAGGCCGGGAAGAGGGATGGTGAAATAGATTCGTGAGCCTTTAGTGTTACAGCGCGACAGCAAACTTCGCGATTCTATTTAGGATATCAACTGCGCGCTGCCTGCTGGTTATCATTTATTCATTTATCTCGCGCTGTTCCGAAAGATCACACCTTGTTTCTTGGTATAATAGAAGTCCTAATCCTGACTGACCTAAGTTGTGCACGACCACTAGTGGTATATTACACGTTTCAGTGGCGTGTCGCAAGGTGTGTCATCAATCTCGACTAGATGGATGAAAAGACCATTTCTTTCTCCTGGCCCGATGACAAAGCAGCGCCGAGGTTTCTTCATAAAACTGTCTTCGTGTTTAGTATCTCTAGCTGCAAGTAAAAGAACAAACGCCACCTACGAAAATGGAGCGGATATTGCTGTCTGACTAAAATCTTTTTAATTAAAAACTATTGCCTTGCTAGCGATAGTAAAGAAAAAGGAGATTAGCAAATACTAAACTTAACACACGGTTGGCTAGATAAGCTCCATCCATGTACCAGGAGCTAAAATGTTAATTAAATTTTGGGGAAGAAAAGGACTGCCTGGGATTGATCTTTGTTAACGGGTCCATCAGCGACACCAAGGTTAACTGCTGAGCCCACTCTATTAACGTACTTTTTGTATAAGAATTTAATGGGAATTTGCCTTCAATTAAGTTCTTTCAATTCATTTCTTGTCAAAAGTTTTGACAATACTGTAGTAAATTAATAATACATTCGGTAACAATAAAATCATTTTTGTTCTTTTAACCCTGTCATTATTACGCAATGATTCGAAAAATGTTTGGTATTTTACAGGGCAGCGAAAATTAAAAAGTTTTCGACGTCAGTAGGATACTATTATTAAGTAAAAGTTTACGGTTGATTTTTCATTCAGCAGTTGCAGTTTAAGATGTAATTTGTTCACGGTTGCCGGTTTGTAATGCCAAATGAAAATGGAAAACATTGGTATGGTAAGCTGATTCTTATATTTCCTTCATATGCGGTTAGTTTTTTCAGCACCTGGATTTGCAAAGATCCATCCGAACGAAAAAAAAGTTAAATCAAGTAAACTGGTCAATTGATTGGCAAGTTAGGTCATACTTGGTAGTCACAGGTAAAATTCAGTCACAATAGAGATAAACTAGGATTCGTTGTTCAAAACTTTTTCCATGAATTTCCTGTGATAAATTATTTTTATCCAACCACGCTGCATTTTTTTCCAACAACTACGCTCGAATATCTTTAAGCGCGTTCCACTGGCTGCACTAAGTTTTGGCTAGTGCAAAGCCGACTTTCTGCCCTGGAAACTAGGTTCAGGTTATCGCACTTACCCAGAATGTTTCCCAGTGGGACAGGCTTCCAAAATTTAGTGCCGTAGACAGCCATTAGGACATACCGAAAAATGATTTTTTAACCATCACTTGTATCTAGCGTACAGTGTTTTACTAGTGTGGAAAAATACGAATAATCTGAATTAATAATGTATTATAAATACTATTGTTTTGTATTTCACATACCAATTCTACCGTGTATAAAGATGTTGTCGTATTAATTAATTCACATTAATGAAAAAAGAATTTGTTTTAACGTTATTAGTTTTTCCGCAATTAATTTGGTATTAACAATCCCATTCACTTTTAGCTTATCATCCCGAAAATCATTACTTCCACGATAAAGAAAAATTAATTTATGTACATGTTCGAACTTGGAGCGCATAAATACAGCACTGAAACTGCCGCACTGACTAAAAAGTCAGGGGTGAGAGATGATTCCATACACAGACAATTCAGTACAGTACACGGCATTGCACTTTTCAGTGCTCACCATGCCAGTGGAACGCAAATTTCCTGATTGCCCTGGAAAAGTCTTGCCGGTGGAACGCTGTAAACCACACTGAGTGCATATAATATTGCATTAATGCAGCCAGTGGAACACACTATTAGCAAGTCTTTCATTGACAACCACCCGTACGGATGCTGTAGTTGTCGCGTATAGATGGAAGTCCGCTTATCCGGCCTATTTTCCTCAAATTTGCTACAAATTCGATTTCCGTTGTCTATTTTAGAGGTAAATGCAGTTCGTGGTACTCCACGACAGTGCAATTCACCCAGACAGTAAAACAGAAGTTCAGTAAATGCATTGCTAACAATTTGAAAAATCCGCGAACAGTTCCGTTGATTAATATGATTTACAACCTACGCTCTTTTGTTTACCTTCTCTGGGATAAACCGGTCACTCGTTAATTCGGCGTATCCTCCGGGCCCATGGAGACCGGATACGAGGGCATCTACTGTAATGTGTGTTTTTATAAAAAGATTGTTCCACAATTTTGACTTCTTTTTCGACACAACGCTATGTAAACAGGTAGCAAAAATGGAGTCGAAATGTCATGGTTTGTGGATAGGTGTCAGCACAATATAGAAATGGATTCCAGTAAAAAAAAATACAATATAGCAGGAAAGTTTAAAATTATGAAACATCTGCGCCAATGCCAGTCGTTCTAATCCTTTCAAGGCCACGCATTGTTGGACATATGAAACATAGGAATCTTAAGAAACAAAGAAAGTTCCTTATGCAGAAAAAAGGAGGAACATTAGAAAATGTTTTAAAGAAGATTACAGAAACCACTTCCAGAAAAGAATATTGATATTATAATCAGGCGCATCGCAAGGGGGTCTGTTACAAAAACAAAAAAATGGGGGGATGGATTTTAGCGACTGGACTATGACAATTTCTGACCGAACATTACAGTATGAAACAGTTATTGCAGTAGTATTTATACGTTATCTATTAGTTGAAAACACCTTTTCGATTTCAAAGTTTTACCGATTCGGCTTTCCGAACAATTATTTTTAAAAAGGCGTCGCGACGCTCCGGTTATAGGAAAGCCCGTGTTTTTATTTTAATGAAGACAATTTGCAGAAACTTTTCAGAACAATTTAGAACAAGGTCTGGTAAGGAAACTTTTCTGTAACCAACTGCTTCCCACACTTCTTTCGTTACTCCAAGTCCCATTTCTAAAATCGTTTTATGCAGAGATACAACCCACTCAAACCATAAAAACACATTACAGAGTGAGGAGGGCTCTCTTACCCAGAGATAAATAACTTCAACATAATTTATTGAGAAACAATAGTGTAGTACTAAAAACTTGTACTCCAGACAAAAACAACTTGAAACAAGGTGGGACATTCAGTGTCTTTTTGTTCTTACAAATTGCCTCTGCCGTGCCTTTCGTTTTGGATTGGAACACTTCACAATTAAGTGTCAAAGTCAACAACTGTACAATTGTACATCGTAATTTAATTTTAGTTTTGTACTTGTATTTTGTTAATAGCCAAATCGTATAGCTGTCATTTTTCTGAGAGATCTTTGCATTGGCATCATAGCCAATTATTCCAATCCTGTTCAACCTTCACTTGGCGACGCTTCGCTAATCCCAGTAATAAAATGTTGAATAGCCGTCAAACTATAATTTAACGGGTGATTGTCCACCAAATAACTGAAGTTTTGAATCAAGCTTTATAGTATCGTTCAGTTCTTCCGACGGAATTCTACGCTAAACATTGTATACGCTAAACGCTAAATGTTAGCAATTCCAGACGGGAGGAGTTTCCCTTCTTTTGCAACTCCAACTTCAACAGCGAGCATTATGTACTAATGAAAAAGAAAAGATTCTTGCCACCCAGTCTTATTGTTGGCATAGTTTCTGCCAGTATACACCAACGAAAGGAATTTCAAAGAACGGTATTTTTTTCTCGTAAAAAAACGTTGCAAAAAACTCTTGCCTTTTGAGGCTAATGACCTTATAATGGATGAAAATAAGGAAAACTATTGTAAATAAGTGCTTTAGAAGCTCGACATAAAACGACTGGGTTAGGTGTGCACTGTACAGTACGTACAGTACATACAATGCGAATTCAAGGCTACAACATTACTAGTTCTGTATTCTCGACGCAAATCACAACGAGGAAGGTCAAGGTTAAAGGAATAAATATCAATATGAAGAAACGGAATGATAGTTCAAATACGAAGTAGTCGGAAACAGCATACTATTCAAAAACTGACAAAGAGCTTCTAGAACAGGAAATTCGGAATCTTACGTTACTAGCTTCGAAGTCGGCCATGCAGCAAAATAAATTATCGCTTTTCTCCTTTTATGTAAATAAGGGAGGAATGTATCTTCCAAGTGCCAACTATGCTAGTTGTGTTTCATGCTTGTTGAGTTTGTTTCTGAGTCAGTACTATTTTCCTGTACAAGGCAGCAAACAACGGTTGAAGTTCTTACTCAAAACTAGTTGGTAGTTAGACTCGACAAGTTGTTTGGCCCATTATTCAGTCTTCCCATATTGGTTATAATTGCGTAGAAATAAGCACATAATATACGTGTTTTAAAACCGGGCTGAAAATAAGACAGTAAATAGCTCTATTATGACAAGGAGGATTTTCAGCCCTTTGAGTTGAGGTTAAATAGCTTCATTTTAAAACAGCGGTTTCAATCACCGGGACGCGATCCGGTGACGCGTTCCGGTGACAGGCTCATCCTCTTCAGCTTATCATCCGACATAGGTGGATTTACCCACATTTTGTGTATCTGACCTAAGTTGCAATTCCGAACAGGCTGGATAAGAGGAGTTCTACTTTATATCTACATAAAAAATAATAATAATAGTAATAATAATAATGTCATATATAAAATCATATTTTGTAGAAAGTAAATGTCATACTCAAATTTGTTTTATTTTCTTATATAATCTTTTCTTTGTATTTCTTTGTTTTGTACTTCTGTTATTAACTGGGGTATTTATTTTTACAATATCGGTCTACAGTTTTACTTTTTGTCTAAACTACCCTGTATCCAAATTGCCCCCTGGTTTCCCTAACACAACTTATATAGACGAGCAGTTTGGACTACCGTCTAGTACAGCTTCTTCATGATTTGGCCTGCAACCCCGTTCATACCCTTCGCAATACTCCTTCCTTCATACCCCTCTATTCTTCTGTTTCTTGGTTCAAGCTATGAATGTTAGATTAGAGGCTCCTATAAAAAGGCAAGCTTATTACCACATCTGATATTGGAAGCTCAAGCTTATCGTCAAAACGCCTCATTTTATGGGGCCCGCTTCTAATGCTCCTCTCAAGTTGCCTGTCTTCCTCGTCAAGGCGACTATAGTAATACCCCATCTGCAACACATTGCCGAGTTCTTCATGTGCAAGGAAATCTACAGGACTTTGGCTAATGGCGCGACAATATTACCTTTCTTAACTCCCTTTTTCCAAAGATCAACCCCACCATTTTGCCACCTTCTAGAATTAGCTTTTTTTTACCAGAAGCGGCAATCCCCTGCTAAGGTATAAAAACAGGTTTAGGGCGCTGCAAAATAAGCGTCAGAATATTTTTACGGCTAAACGCCCCCATGTGTAAGCGATGCGAAGTGCTAATAAACAGTAAGAAGCTGTTAGCATTCTGTTAAGATACCCGCAGCTCTAGGAAATGTGTGTTTTAGTTATTGAACAGTTCTGCATGCTATTAACCTCAATTCTTGCCAGCACAAGTGCTACACAATCAATCTTCTTTCAACCTTACATAACCCTAAAAAAAAAACACCGGAACTTAACACTAATTTTGTGTTCAAAGTTACAAACTAATGTCGTGTACATGAAATCGCACGTCCGGTGTTTCGTCGTGGAGAGGCTACATATATAAATATGTTTATAATTCTCTTCCATGTAAAACACACTCACTATTTCATCACCGCTCGTTTACGTTCTTAAACTCTTACTCACAACAAGACTTACTTGCAGAAACCCAGGCACAACGGCAGAATCGCGACGATGCCGCTCTTGTAGCACCGTCGATAATTTACTTTCACGTGTCTTCAGTAAATTTCCAACGGCTACTGATAGGGTTTCATCTTCAAGATCACTGTCTTCCGTTAGAAACTGGTTAATAGCACTGTCAATTTGGTCCAATCCTTCTTCAAGAAAAAAATCCTCATCGTCATCATTGGATTCCGTGTCACTCTCAGAACCGCTCAATCGGCCTTCGAAACGCTTCACACTGCAATTCTGACTCGAACTTTTGCGCTGTGTAACTGTTTCTAGCGGTACTAGTTCGGCTATACTACTTTGCAGGCTGCGAGTGCTGCCACCAAAGCCTTTACTGTTCATAATGTCGCCAAAGCTCACTGCTTTACCATAAGTTCCTATCAACCCCGGTCCCGTGGAACAACCGCGACTATTTTTTCGACATCGATAGTCCAAAGTACGAGTTTTCATCCTACTGTCCGGGTTGGGATCAAAATTAAAACAATGCGGTCGCGTATTTTGCAAGCTACCAGTACTCAAGCTACTGCTTAAGGGTCCGTTCACGTCGCCGTCTAGGGAATCTACCCTGTCAATTACTACGGACGCATTGGCAGTCACAAGCGTATCCAGATCCGATAAACTCGATCTTCTTCGTCTGCTTCTACTGTTTGATCGTATGAACATGGTATGATTCGGCACTGTCTCCTGGAAAACGTCCGTCTCGTCCTGCTCACAGTGTGGCCTCTCTATGAAATCGGACGACTTTGCTGGGAAAAGACCCAGTCTCTTGGGGAGGAACAATCCGAGTTCTCTCATTAAAGCCATTTTTGTTATTGACCCGTAAATATTTTTTTACCACCAAGAAAGAGTGTCCTTTTGCCGTGGATAGCGCTCTGCTAAGTCACTGTGCTAAGACGTAAGGCAAGAAACTCCGTTACCCTCCTAGTAATCACTGGCTAGAGCACAGGAAGTCGGACAACTGATAATGAACTGTACATGCCGGAGTGAAGCAACAGGCCACTGCAAAAATTTGGGGAGCGGGAAACCACAACGGCCACACGGCGACGACGCGGACCTTACAAACCTGACAACAGCTCGGGAACTCGTGTTTTTAATGCGTCGCTGTTTCGTGCTGGTAGGGAGATATGAGGTAATATATCTTCTAGGAACACCCGTATATAGGTCTGTGTCTGCCTTTTCTCCCGGAAAGGAGGTATGAAAGTGTAAAAGTGAAGGAGGGGTAGCGAGAGGGGGCGTTCAACCATTGTTACTTTCCGGAGGTATCAGCAAAGCTGTCACAGTTATCTTCCAGCCCTGGTAACATGTTATCCTTGGTTGGTACTCACCTGACATATATCAACATCAGATTCTAGGAAGTCGGCTTTATCAGCCACTGTATGATCCTTATTGCCACATGTAATAGCTCATCACAATGGCTTTTTTACTCCAGGGACTTTTTCCAAGTACTATCGGGGATCATACTCCACGCGAGAGAAAAAATCCCTGACTTCAATTAAAGCTAGTAGTCTCACTTGCACTAGCATCGCTTAAGGCTGATTAGGTTAAACTCGGTAACAACATATATCCATCAACTTCCAAGAGCTCTTTTTCAAGTGTGCATAATACACATGTGTGTAACACCTCAGGTGGCGGGCTTACAATAAGGCATTTACCGCATGGAGTTAGAGTGGCTTTCCGGCCACAGCAGGAACGCCGAAAGCCTCTCGGGCGCTTTAGTTTTAACATTATTTTCTCTCCTTTGCTTGCTTTCTATGAAAGTTGATGGACAGGAAGAGGTTGAGAAATGTCTGACCCACATTTACATTTTGGCAGTATAAAAGAAAATATACATTTAATTCCTTAATTTCAGCATGAGCGTTTGCTATTTGCAGGCATTCTATCTAGAAATCCAGCAGAAATATTACGTAGGATTTAACATCATATTACTGGAGAAAGAAGGGGCGTCTGGATTAGTCGCGGTTTTATTCCTTAATTTCAGCGTGACAAAGTACACAGTCCTATATATTCTCTTGGTGAAGCAGTTTCCCAGCTACCCAATAAGGTACTATATGCTGCACAATAAAAAAAATAACAAACTAAAAAAGACACATTACAGGCTCTTCTTTTATCAAATTGTCCTAGTTGTCGGACAACATGGACAAGGTCGGATATCTTCTAAACTACCTACGTTTTTCTATAAAACAACTAGCAAATCAAATATTTATTATAACAATACAAAAGATTTAAAGGAAATTTACAGGTAGAATCCCAATAAATGTTAGGATCATGTCAGTCCCTTTTCTGCTAAAGAACTGTCATCCATTATACGTCAATTTTACTAAAAGAAGGACACCATTCACCAATCTCGTTTATCATAAGGAAAGTGGCGAAATCAGTTTTTATGTATTTTGTCACGTAACCTAATTCGATTTAAAAAATTTCTCTCAGATATTCCGTTACGTTTACTGAGGTTCTGATAGTTTCAGACTCCAAGACGTCTTTAGCGTGTTCGTGACAGTCTTTTTTTCATAAACGAATTACGCTGCCTCTAAATCTTCCCATATCCTCCATTTGCAAATTACCGTAAATTCTTTGCTCTACTGAGCCGTGTTGAATACCTTCCTAAGGGTTGGGAAAATACGGTATGTGTCCAAAGTCCGTATTTGGGAGCAATACTTGTTCAATATCTCATTAAGAGGTTGCGTGTGAAGGTACCCGCAAAATATTCTTTAATTTAGTTTCCTTGTAACTGCTTCTAGTGCTTGGAAGTCACTTGTCAATGTTATTTGTCCTCTGCAAGGACTCTTGTAGCACACATTAGCTATTTGTGTGAAGTTAATCTTTAACAAGAGCTGAAAAGGAAAGTTACGAAATACAGTCTTCTACTTACGTTTATTTGCGCGCATACTTTGTTGTACGCCCAATGCCACCGCTGTTTGGCTGTCATTTTTGGTTTGGCCTCGATTTCCAGTGGCTCGTTAGTACTGGATTCTTTTGACAGTTTTTCGTCTTCTTCAAAGGACACACTTTTCCCACTCTTCTCTCCAAGCTCCCCTCGCTTTGCGTTTTTAACATCACGGTCCTCATCTAAAGAGGGCGATCTTCGCAGCCGGTCCATGTGCTGCATATCTTCCTCTTCTTCGTCATGCTGGTAAGGCTGATAGGGCTCAATTACACTATTATCCACGTTATAATCATCACAGATGCTACTCGAACGTCTCGAACGGAAGTCTTCAAAACGTTCACGGCGACTGCCGGATAAATTCGATTGAATGGAAGCCCGGCGGTCCGTCATGGCAAAACCCAGGTTATCTGCTGGCATAACTCTTTGGCTCAACTTGGAGCCCCGGCGAGACATTTCTTCGTCTTCTTCTTCATCGAGTGGGGAAGGCTGCTCGTGGTCTAAGTCCAGTGATATTTTGTAATCGTCCCATTCGCCGCTATCAGTGATTTCAAAATGTGGTGTCTCGCCGGAGCTTCGGCGGTGCATACTTTCATCGCTCGTTAAGTCGGCCGATTCGCGACTTAACGTGCGATCAAAGCTAGTCGGATGGATGTGTTCATCGTCCCGGGCAGCTCGATAACGCTCAGTTCCTTCGCGTTGAACGCTATGGTTGCTATTGTTTGGAGTAATGTTATCCCCGCTTTCACTCTTTCCATAAGACTCGCGACGTTTCAGCTGCTCTGTCGTCTGCCGTAGCGGCTCATCTTCTTTCTTTTCCGGCTCTAGCCGTTTTAATTCTGGTGGTGCTTTGGGCTGTTCAATAATAGCAGCAACCCCGACAGACGCTCTGTCTTTGGCTAACTTGCGTTCCAACTCTGCCACTTTTTCTTTCGCCCGACTGAAGAAGCTCAAACCAGGTTTGACTAGAGACGCTGCCACAGAAGCGGTGGTCGTGGTCGTGGTGGGTTTCGTGGCAACGCTACTGGTCAAGGGGGCTGTGATGGGAAGCGTATTGTCCACAGTCGCATGGGCAGTTGTTTTTGAACACGAGTCACTTTCGACCGTGCCACTTACAGGGATATTTTCGTAGTTGGGATCGTTGAAATATTCACCATTGTCGCCGTATTCATACTCGCCGTAGTAGGCACCATCCCACGTGTACCACTGTCCTTCGTAGTAGTAACCATTTTCATCGGAATACTCGTAAGTGGCAGCTTCTCCCTCTGCTGCCCAACGTTCTTCAGCATAGTATTCATTCTGAGTCTCGTAGGCGTTGTCGTCAACTGCCTTTTCATCATAACTTGGGACGATCTGGCTTGGTTTGCTTTCTGCGTCGACAGCGGGGTAACTGTACTTGTTGGTCAGGTTCTCATTACTTTGGTAAGCGTAGTTATAGTCATAGTTGTAATCATCATTGGCGTAATAGTTTTGATAGTCACCGTCCGCTTGCGTTTCGGGCGCGGTTTCTGGATATTGCTCCATTGCATAGCCGTCATATTGGAAATACTCATCATAAGACTGGGAATCCGTGAACGTCCCACCACCTGGATCGTATCCCATTTCTCCGTCGGCCGTACTACCGTTAGCTCTACGATAGGACGTGCAACTTGTATCGTTTTGATGGGCTGTAGGAATAGCTGGCAATTTGTGCCGAGTTCTGGGGTATCTGCCTTCGACATTTTGGTAAGAGTCTTCTTCTCGGTATCTGAAAGTAAAAAAAGATTGATCAAGTGGCTTCTTTATATCGTCGCATAAGAATGTTACTACCCAGTCTGCTCATCAAATGAACGATCTTGGTATTGCTCAGGATAGCTAGAATATTGCTGCTCGTCATATAGTGTGGATTGCCGCTCCAAACTCGGTCGTCGTACTGTAAAAATTCTACTTTAATCAAATATCTCATTTTTATACAACTTACCGGTACGCTGAGTATCTTTCGAATAATAGAAATTAGGTTCGGCTCTGGTCGAGTACCACGCGTTCGGGTCGTAGGGTCCGTATTTATCATCGGGACTGGAAAATAAAGCGACTATCATTATTACGTGACACACCGCAGTAAGTTTTCGAGAACGAACAAGGCAGAATAACATTCAAAAGAAATGGACAACATTGGCATGTTATTCATGGTTGGCTAAACCATCGCCAAACTTATATGCCCTCCCTTTTTCCCATGTTTCGTATACATGCAAAAAACCAGTCGACCATAATGAGACGAATAGAAATCGTAAGTGCGTGAAGCTCAAAATCGGTGCAGGCTCCACTCACCTGTCTTTGTCAAAGGAATAGTTGGAGTAAGGATGGTATCTGTATATTTAGGAGGCCGATATGAGTGAAAAGACAGACAGAGAGAGTAGACGATAGAATTTGAATTTTCAACGCTCTTTTTTTTACTTTCTGATGACGAGTAAGTCATTTCGAAGAAAACAATTACCGATAAATCATGTACAGAGGCTTCTAATTTCTATACCTGGTCTCTTTATGGTTCTTGGGACGGCTGTTGTACGAGAGCGGTTCATGGCTGTCGGGTTCTTGGCCATAATGAACATAATTGTGATCGCGTGCAGGTAGAGATTCGTCGCCGTTCGGTTCCCCATTGTCGTACGAATTTTCTCGGCTGGTTTCCAAGGATCGCTGGGGCGTGGCTAGTTGATGTGCTACTGACAAGTACTGTGAAGCCGAGCTATTGGCTTGATGACTTCCCAAGGGATAACTCACGTCACTGGTGTAGTCGCTATCTTCCGAAAGTCCCGCTATTTTGATTAAAACCCATACATGAAACATTTGGTGAATCCAACAGTAATGTAGAAAACATTGAGAGCTGTGTTCCCATCGTTACGGCTTTTTTGGACAACGGCGGTAAACGAGCACGGCTTGAAAAACACAACACTGCTTTTCAGGCTGTTGGTAAGGAACGCTTAAAAAATAGAAAAATAGGTATAATGTTACCAATTTAAAGAAGAAAAAAGCTACTAAATAAATTTACGTTATAAGTTTGATTCTTGATAATAAGAAGCAGAGCTAAAAATCGCTCGTTTCAAACTAGCGCTCACGCTCGCGCTTGCGCTCGCAATTTTTAAAAAAGAGCGGCCCGCGCTCGCGCTCTTTTGAATTGTTTCCGTTTGCTAGAAAAATGATCTAGTTTTACTAAAAAATTTCACATTTTTTTAAAATTTTTGCTTCTCAATTTTTCTTTGAGTTATATTTAAGTCTCAATACGATTTTAAAACTTCTACCTTATTTTACCTTATTATACATTTATTTTTACCTGTAATTGCTATTTTCATACATTTTTAGCGGTAGTTCGGCCGTGACCCTCAGATCCCTCACTGAATCTATTTTTAACTAAATAATTTAAGGAAACCAAAAGAAACCTAATTAATCATAATCTTATTATCTTATTTAAAGAAAATTTACTCTTCTTTGACCATGACACGTATAAGGAGAATTTGCGAAAGTCAATGGAAGGGCCAGGTTATTTGAGCGAAGGTAATCCGTTTCGTACAGCAGTATTACGATACTAAGGCCACGGTGGAACCAAACTACTTAAGGCCCATTTACATTGAAATTTCGAAAACGGTGACAACTATTATTCTGAAACGAATGGTAAAGCCCTGCTAGATTTTTTACATATAGTACTGGCTTTTAACTCTAGGTGGCGCTGCTACCACGAGCGTGCGCTCTTTCGGTTTGCGCTCGCGCTCGCAAATTTTTGAAACGAGCAATCGCGCTCATCGCTCGCAAAATTTCGAGCGCTCTCGTTTTAGCTCTGATAAGAAGTAACGGTGTAGTTGTTTACTTCAATCATGGGTTATTTGAGATGCAATGAGGCTTACTGTAATGAGTCGTAATTAACATTTTGAAAAACAGTTCAGACGTAAAAATAAAGTTAGCAAATCTCAATGCAGCTTACAGTACCCGAAAGCGCTGACCCGGACCTGCCTCATTCCTTATAATCGGATTAAGCCAGATTTTCCCGACAGGAAAAACATTTCAGCCTCAGTGGCTAGACTGTGTTGAGGAGGAGCTTAACGCAGCTTATGGTCAAAATGATTTGTCACAGCATTTAAGTTAAAGGTTTCGGTAAGCTGAACCGTGGGAACGCAGTCTTACTGCAAGCTTACAGTGTATAATAAACTGTTGTCGCCGATTTGGATCTCGTAAGGAGCCCAATTCTTGGTCCATGATATGATTGAAAGCTTCGAGTTTCCGCTGCAGCTCGGAATATTCGTTGTCATCTGCATCTGCAATACATTTGAGAAAAATTAATAAATAAGATTTTGTAAAAAAAATGTGCAGTATTTTGTTCGAAATAAACGGAACTTGGCTTATAGACACGAAAGGAGTCCTTGGATTTAAAATCCTTGCATTGCGACAAAGTGAAAAAGGATTAAACGTTTTACCGTAAGGTAGCTCAAGACGACAATCGAGGAGCAAGGAATGACCGGTTGGTATATTAGTTCCCACTACGTAGCCATCTTGGATTACTTGTTCGGCATCTACTGAAAACCATTGTCCCGCCCCTTCCTATTTTCAATACATGCGAGGAATTTTTTTAAAATAACTAGGCTTTAACATATTTAAGATTGCAAAAGGTCTAGTTAGGCTTTACGAAAAAGAAAAGGCTCTTTTCTTGCGAAGGTCAATAATCGATAAATGGTCCGAGTACAAGGTAGGGGAAACTACAGAAAGTAGGACAAGTCAAAAGGGTCAGGGGATGTCATATGTTGTAAATGACCGCCATTTTTTGGCCTTTTTACTTTATTCTAGCTTCTATCCTGACTAAGCTCACTCAATGGAGGCTTCGTCGGGCGCAAACACGCCATGACGCGCCAAACCAATCGCAGCATTGGCACTTGAGTGTTAGCCCTGAATCGATATCTCTGTCACTTTTAACCACGGAAGTCTTCTTCAAAGAATCCTACTTGTGAGTCGCCTGTTAGAAGCGGTCTTGTCTCACGTTAAGCGTATACACACACTGTGATAACATAATTATCATACCATCAATTCTTAACCAAGAAGAGGTAACAGAAACTCGCATGGCGAGATCTATTTTACTGTCACTGACCTCATCTCATTGCCCTTCTGTTTTAAGAAGCAGAGGGTTCTGAAAGAAATGCGAAAACGTAAAGCACGTCAGGATTCTAGTGATGCAATAAAACAAGGGAGAGAAAAAATTTGAAGAAGATTGGGGTGGTATAGTACCTCGTTGGAATACGGTACGTGCTGCAAAGGGAGCCAATGGTAGCCCAATATTTTGTCCCAGATGAGTCCCTTATTCCACACTTCCACCAACAATCCGGTGTCCAATCGATTGGTCTCACTATACAAAAAGTCATAAAAATCTTTACTTTTTCTTCTGAAAAATAAAGAAGATCCTCCTTCGCACAGTTCTCAGCTGCTGCATAGCATTTCAAGTATCTTCTTGATTTAGCTCGCCGAGTCTCCTGCTGACCTCGCAGCAAAGAAAGCTATCCATATTTTAAGTGATTATCAAATGACAAAAAATGACATATATTAACTCTTCATGGATTGTAGAATAGAACTAATAAGCGTTTAATTTAAAGACAAAAAAGTAAGTCCTAATCGGAAAAAAGCTATTTGGCTAATGCTATGGTTACCGTCTAGACAAAAATTATGTGTATACCCACACAATTGCCTCTTACTTTCACCCTGTCCATGCAAAAAATATTCGCAAATTTTCACAAAACGCCATTTCCTCACTTTTAATGATTCTGAGCACAATCATCGATCAAAAACCACAAAAGCGCAATTGGATAACCAATAAAACTCTGTTTGCAAGGAGACAGTTTGGTCGATAAAATTTGACACAGAAAGACCACAGCCGCTTTATTGTCACTTTTAACACGGCAATGCTGATCGTTAAATACTAAATCGCGGCGGTGCAGTGATTCCGTACTTCTGTTATGGGTTTCTGTATCACGAACCATGTCGTCTTTTACTATCAAGCTATGAACATTCTATTTTGGAGTTTCTGACAAATGTACTATTTTCGCGGACGATGTTACAGAATTTCTTTTTAAAAAAATATGTGCTGATACATCTTCATGGAATAATTATTTTCTATTAATCTACGACCGATTCCCGACATTCTAAAGAAGTACTGAAAATTTATTTATTGATGGTTTACACTGGTTACGAAAAGAGACGGCGTGCAAAACTTCTCTGCGTTCCCCCGGGTAGACGGCAATTCTTCCAATTATCAGTTCAATCTGACATAGGACAATGGTACCAATGTAGTCAATTAGGGAATGAAAAGAGACCTTGCTAACATGCAATGAAACTCTTACCGTTTTAATACTACAAAATCAGCATTTGTAGTGCATAACCCGGTTTATATGTAAGCTTTTAGGAATCTACGAGTCGTGTAAGACAAGGCTGCCTTCATTTTTACTGGTTAAAATCCCACATTTCGAAAAAATTCCTCAACGTCCGAAGGTCCTTCTTTTCAACTTATGCCTTGTCTAACTTTCACGAAAACTCAGTCTGCTGAGTAATGGGCAAAGAAAAGCGACCAATTTTTTCCCTAGTTCCTGGCACAAAAATACAAGAATGAATGAATGAATACACGGGAAAACTTACAAGAGGAAGTCCTGCTCCCAGGCTGGGTTTTCGCCTTTGACAGTGACGGTGGTGGATTTGACATTTTGCAATTGCAGGGCGACGTACGTGTTGAGTTGAGAGGCTAGGAGAGCAAAGTTAAAGAAAAAAATTAAAGTTGCTGACAAGTGTTTAGACAGGCAATCAAGAGACATTTAGGTGAGAATGGCTATTCATTTTCATCTTATCGGTTAGAACAGCACGCACACACTCTCCTATCCAATACTTCCTGCTGGGAGTTGACGAGGGAAACGCCCCCTCCTTTCCACGCAGATTAGTGTAGGGATGAGCTAAACAGTGAAAAATGGAGACAAAAGTACCTTGTGGTCCCACATAATTGGCTCGCTTCACTGTAACGAAAAAAAATACAAAAAATTTTGGTTAGAAAAAAAATAAGAAAGAACTTTTTACATGGTTTAATTCCACACCGATGTTCGTTATATAAGTAATGCTAAGGAAAGACCAAGTCTGATGTTTCTCAAAGAAACTGGAGACAGAAAGCATTTATAATGTGTCTCTAACAGCATTTTGTTAGGAAGCAAGTACCCTTCCGCATCAAAGGCTCTGCCATCAGTAATCGCCGGCGATGAGGCTTCTGATTGCCTAGTCTTATGACGCGTTGCCGAGGATTTGATCGTCTACTTTTACACCTCTACGTACTCCTCTGCCTTTTAGAGCTCAAGATATTCACACAACTTGTCACTATGGTAACTTTTCCCCTTATAATGGGCGGCAGCCATACTTTAAACAGCAATTTGATTGTATTCAAGGACACGGATATCTTTCACGGCACGAACAGAATATAGGACGATTCTAATTATCATTTACTTAAAACAAATGAAACTCTCCAATAAGAACCTACCTACTACGAAGGCCAATACAGACGCTTGATTCTAGTCATTTAAGGCACACCGACTTGTGAGCTAAAAATTAACACTCTTACTTTTTGAAAATCGGAAAACGAAGAAGTAAGGAGGCGCTTTTATTTACCCTTTTTAAATGATTTAAATATTCTTCGATAAGTTCATTTACTCCATAGAAAGGTTGTTGACGTCGACAAAGTTTCAATTTTTTAGTATGCTTTCCTTTAACTTCAACCCTCATCTATTTCTCTCCAGCTGGTCACATTCGTCTACTTCAAGCAAACCTGGTTTCTCAAATTGACTAAACTCATTGTCGTAAGCCTTGTAGTTGGTGTTGGGCACGATGACACTCAGAAACCCGGATGACATTATGCTGCAAGCTCTCGCGGCATCGAAGCTTTAACATGGTAGAATACTTAAGCTCCTGTAAAATTATACAGCGTTTTTCTGAGAGAAGGTAACACTTAAATGAAATCGAACAGCACTTAGAAAGGCTGATACTTATCCCCAAACATCATGCACTGCGAAAATGACGCGAAGCCATGAAACAAGTACAATACTTCATTGTAGAAAATCATATTAACGACTTTATCTATAGATGCATAATAGTTTTAGAGCTTTTGCTCAAAAGACGTATGAGGAAGCTGACGGGTCGAAGCAGAAACTTCGTAAAGACGCAGCTCGTGCAGTCAAAACGAGCTGCGTCAACTTGGAATTGCTTAAGTACTTTCTTCTGTGACTTTAGCCTGCCGTAAAGGACATCGACGCACTGTCAACTCAGAAGTCAACAGTATTAAGTTTCGTGAAGTTTGAATAAGCACGGCAGAAATCTCTTCCAATTTTGCACTTCTGTTTGATGACAGCGGGTTGCAGTAGCGATCCAGGATTTCATTTCGGGGGGGGGGGGGGGTTAATATGCAATTTTTTGGACACTTTGTCATTTCCCTATCTTCCCCATTATAAAATCAAAATTTCGGGGGGTTAAACCCCCCCTGGATATGGGGTGGTGGGTTGTATTCTTGGCAGCATTGATAAGTTTTCAAGCGAAAGCGCAAAGGCGATAGTTAAATGCACTGAACTTCGTCAATTCTACATTCAATGTTTTTTATCCTTTTCCTGAAGAGTACTATCTTCTACCATGGTCAGAAGCTTACATATCACTTTTCCTCAAAATAGCAAAAAGTTAGAATAGAGTCAATGTTTAAAATTAGACTCTTAACAAGCGAAATGTATTAAAGAAATGAATCCGGGGATCAGAAGTCGAAAACTTGTGTTGCATTTTAATGAAAAACCGCGCAAGTCTTTCTGTGCAATTGCCTCAACTTAAAATAAGAAGGGGTAAATGTCAATGAAAGCTGCTGCTGGATTAATTTATCAGGACATAGACGTAGAAACGGAACTGAAGCTAGGTGAGATCGCATACGTAAAGGAGCTGTCACCAACAGCACTTGAGCCACCATTACGGCAGCCCGACGAGTGAACCAAACAATTTTTCAAACTCAGTGGCAGTGTTGAAGAAATTCTATTGGGTGATGTTGAAAACAGCAAAATTTATTATAGCTCAGGAGAGTACGTCGTATCTGCTAGCATGTGACAAAATCTCACAGTAGGTTAATTTGCAACTGACATTTGTGCAGAGCCGCATTTACTCTGTCAGCAATCTCGTGTTGGAGAGCCGCTAATCGCATTACTTATCGTTTTCGTAAATGTAATCTTTCGACCGCTTTAATTCGCTTGTATTTATGTTTACTGAACGAGATTATCATTTTCAAAGATTTGCTCTTTTCAACTTAGCAACTGAACTCGCTTACACCTCGGACAACTTTTTCCGACTTTTCTGGGATTTACACAGGTCTATCCGAAAGACGCCTCTGAAGTCTCACGAACAACACGAATAGAGCTACAGAAAAATAAAATAACAATATATGCTGAAACTGCGCTCAGAAAAATTTTCCCTCACAAGTTGCAGTAGAGGTGAAGGTTTAACCTCCGGCCCTGGTTCAAACTACGCTAAACGCATTTTTTGCTCCATTACGTAAAGTTATTTAGTGTTGGCTATTGGAAATTGTTCTCCTTACTGTTCTAACAGTTTGTGTTCATTCTGCTTTGTGGTTGTTGAGTTATTTAATTTTTAAAATTACATGTCTGACAGACTTTTCAGGAAGTATGGATAATTAGTCATTGTTGCAAGAAAATGCGTAAATTAAAATCACTTTCTACAGTTACATGTTTTATTTAAGTCTTAGGCTTCTCAGAACTGTGCATATAATAACAAACATTAACAGCGTTTGCCAGAAAAGTTCAAACTTTCAAAAAGTAGTGACTTCGTTAAATTTCGCCTAGACAACATGGTTTAAACATCACCCATTAGCCTTTGTGTGCTCTCTGGAAAAAGCGACCCAAACAAACTCTCCAGTGCCTACCGTCACCTAAATGGCACCAGTGCTCTTTTGAATGTTTCTGACCCGCCCCAAACAGTTTAGGGCAGTTTTTCTAGGTAGGTGAAATTCGGACCACATTTTCAAATTGCCGTCTTCAACAGGTTCGGGAAAATTGCAATAAATAAAATTTGCGATAACTCCTGAAGATTGTTTTACGCAAGTAAATACTTTTACTACTATTTTTCTTTATCTGACTTCTAAGACCATTTCTATAAAGAAAAACGGTAGGCGCAATGTAGACCTTCTCTACTTTTTCAAATTTCACGCAGACAAAAATCTTAAGTATATCTAGTTCCTTTATACAGCCATTTCCTGTCCTCGTTCTAATAAATTTTATTCTGCGATAAAACAACTCTATATTGACATGCAAACCGAAGATAAAAGTGCGCAATGTTTCCGTATTATTTCTGCACCATTCCTATGTCCAGATGGAGGCTATTGCCAGTGGCGTAACCAGGATTTCATTTCGGGGGGGGGGGGG
>JAHZNP010000439.1:0-60244 GCA_020615345.1 Triops cancriformis | reverse complement strand
ATGCTGTCTACAAGAATCTAGGACTGTAGACAAATCACAGCAAACGACCAATCCTTCGTACTCATTGCGGATGGACATTTGCCGTCTGTCTTACGCAAAAGTCGCACCACGAACGAACAGTTGTCTCGGCAGAATAATAATAATTTTAAGACAACATTCCTTTGTTGCTAGGAGTAGGCTTCCTACAGGCCTCCTTTTGAAGAATTAATGGCTTGTAAGCAAGATCTGTTGCCTTGTTGCACCTTGGAACGATTTACTACATACAATTCTAATTAGTATTCTCCTTGTCATTTAGCCTTCAGAGATTCATATCATAATTTCCGATTCAAACACTGTTGTTTTTCGGTTCGCTATAAGTCGATACCCTAACCATAGAAATATTTGAGAAGTCGTTTTTTATATACAAAAGAATCGAAAAGGTGGGTGGTATACTTACCCACAAGATGATCTTGCGAAATAAATGTAAGTATGATTAAAAGGAAGTGTTAATTACTCCAATGGGACTCGCATTTCTGACGCGTTGATGCACCAAGTCCGAAGGTTAATTTAGCCCTAAAAAGCTGAGCTTGGCAAAGCTGACTGGAACGGAAGGAAGGGGAAAGGGTTGGGGGGAGTTTGTATTGGAGTTCCGCCGACTCTCTGAAGAATTTCTTAAAAAGTTGGAATTAGCATATTATCATCGTTAGCGAGAGAGCTGCAAGATTCTTCACGGAGCTAGGAGCCAAAAGGGAGGTAAAGAAATTCCATACTTGGATCGAGCTAACGAGCTCAAGCCACTTGGCTTAATTATCTCCTTTTCTTTGTCTCTTTTTCGTCCCTGAAAGCGTGACATCAAGAGTCGTCCAAGTCTTATTTTATTCCCAGTGCTGAATGCGTCTTTTCTTTTCGCGCTGAAAAGCTCACTGCGATTATAGTCTATATAGTAGTACAACTCGTTTTGTCCGAACAATTCCGCGCATTTCACCGAGGGCTCCTAAGGATCAGATATTAGAAGAATCTGCACAATACGTGTTTTTCTTTCACGAAGAAGTGGGCTATTTCGTTTTAACAGTTATGAAGTATTAGCGAAAATACACCAAATAACTTCACCAACCAGATTTGATAAACCAGATATACTAGATTTGAGAATACATTACGAATATTAGTATGAAGAATACCAAAATTGGGTAAATATTACCAAAACTAGGCAATAATTACCATAGTTTAGGCGAGTGGACCCCTATTCAGAAATCAGGTACGAACTTTCAGTAGGAACGACTAATTTCAGTCACTCATAATTCAACAAATTTTCGAATCCTTTTATGCAGTCTAGCCTGTGTGCAAATGCACGCCATCTCCTTCATGGGAAAAGGTTTTCCCTTGAGTATAGGCTGATGTACGTAATTTGATGCTTAACGACTGCTACACGATATGATTCTCTAATTAACCCTCATTGTCCCAAACAATCCAAATTTCGCAATTCATTATAGACTTCGTTAGAAACCCCGCTTCATGGTTTAATGGAGACTTGAACCATTCCGAAGCATTGGCTTGTCTCTCGCAGCTGGGTTTATGGCAGTAGTATTCACATAGGTAGCATATGCTTCACCATTGATGTACACACACACACACGCTTTCATGTATATACCAAGTTTGTCTTCCCCCCAACAGCGTCATATGTGAAATCTGTTTTATAGCGCCATCGTAATTGCAATGCTAAGCATTGTTGTTAAACAAAACTTGCTCACTTGGGGAGCATTGTGGCCTCCCCATCGGGTTACACATATGTAAAGACTCCTGTGAAATACGACTACTCCCCTATGTCCCCTTTTTTAGCTTTACGTGACGTGACACAAAGTTATACTACCAAGAAAAGCTTTTACACCCTCAAACTCCCAACACAAAAAGATTTTTTACGACCAATTTTTTACGAGTCAGTTGTTTAGTATATTGCTTACAAGCTTGATTTCGGTCCTATGCCGTGTTTCACCCCGAACAACCCCCTGTAGTTCGTCTTCCAGTTGGGGGTGATGGTGATGAAGGGTGTCTTACGTAGTCCTTTTTATTTTAGCTGTGAAATTTCGACTTTTATTAATTTCTGCGGCTTTTGACCCAACCAATCGAGCTTGCCAGTACTGCTGGGTGCCGCCAAAGTTTTTTTTTGTGGGTGATTTATAGGTCAAGGGACTTAAGTTCAGCTGAGTAACGTTGGGATATGTAACCTGTCAGTTGTGTCATTTCTATCATAGTTCATGAATGTATGCAAGAGCCAGGGACGGGCCGAAGAAATAAAAGAGAGAAAAAAAAATGGCGGCTCACTCGGGCGTCAATGGATTGAGCTACCCCTTTTTTCCCCACTTCAGTGGCTAAGAAAAGCTCTTGCTAAGAAGGTGATAGATGTTGAACAAAGCGGGTTGACGCTAGGGGGCGTAATTTACAATTGCAGAGTCTCCCTTCAGCGAAGGTTAAAATATTGCTTTCTGTGTGTGTGTGTGTCTTTCCCATTAGACGTGCCGGGAGAAATTACAGGTTGGGAGTTTTAATATGCGTGATGTGTGAAAGCTAGGAATTTGTATTAGGAATGTCAACCAAAGAAAAGCGCGAGCTCTGAAGCGAAAGGGATAAAAGAGGCAAAGTTTGGGGAGTTTAGAATTTTATGTGTATTTACGGCAGTATTAAGGGTAAAACACAACTTTTTGGGAAAGCGTTTAGATTAATTAAGCGTTTCGCGGTAAACTTACACCAGTCTTTTGTTGGCGAACTTTTGTTTTCCCACAGAAAGGAGAAGCGTGGTGTAATTATATTTAAATCTCTGGAAAACCGTTGCACGTTTCCGTACAATATGTCCTGGAGTCCTTTTTAAGGTGCACATTGGGCTTAGTTTGATTAGCTGAATCGTTTACTAAAGCAGTTTCAGGAATAGATGTGCAATTTTGCGGAAGATTCAGGGGATACCAGGGGAAATGGAAGCTGAGATGACTGGGGCTAAAACAGCGGTTTCCCCAGAAAGATTGCGACGTACGTTTATTTACTATAAAAAGGGCTTGCTGCGCTTCCATTTGTTTCTTAGACTTCTGAGAATTCGTGTGTTTCATGGACACCAAAGTTTAATTAAAGGTCTGACGATACTTTTAAAGTTACAATGCTGTAACTGAATGCTTTGATTTCAAAATCTTACAAGCTTTACTAGTTGATTTTTAAAAAAATGTTTCATTATAAGGAAAAGGGAGAAATGTCGACGGCACGCTTATCTGAGTAGTCACAAGTTAGTTCATTAATTTACTGGCTACTAGATGGCAGGGTTGTGAAAATGGCGGACTACACATGACCATAAGTGTCTTTACCTATTTTCTATCCTTTTCTGAATTTATAGATTCTAGTCGAGATCTTGTTCTTGTTCTCAGTGTATAGTTTTGTAAGTGAGACTCTGTGAAGTAACGACAATTGAATCTACCGTAAATGATCTTAATAACTTAATGCAAGTAGATCACTGCATGGGAGAAAGCATACTATTCAATTAGTTGGTTCTTTGGCAACCAAGGTTCACAAGTTAATTTAATTGTGTCTAGATGGCGTCACTTATGAACAAAAACGACTGAGCTACCACGTGCTTATAGTGCAATCGTTGCACTTCTACCCATTTCTCTTGGCATTACTCCGTTAACTCACCCAAACTTCGCATTTAAGCTTTCATTCACAAGAAGTCATTATCGATTGAGTTGCATAAGATGGTTGTTTATTACAGTTTCCCTCTACGTCAGACTTTGCAAACTTTCTACCTTTCTTCCCTTTGGATCTTCTATATAACCCATCAAACAACAATTCTTACCTTTATCACTGCAAAACACCATTCTCTGCTGGTCAGCACAATAAATTGTACACAACAAAACTGTTATAGTTTTCCCTTTAAAGCGAGGAAGGATTTTGCGTTAAGCCAATTAATACCGCGTTAAAAGGTCGTCTTGTGCCAGAAGCTTTCCTTCGCCTCGCTTCGTAACTTCTGCACAGGATTTCTCATTCTGTCGTCCCAACGGCACCGAGCCGTAATGGGGAATTTACGCAAAATGAAGTTGATATACAGCTTTACAAGACTGTGGAGATGGAATTCCTTTTAAAGGACTTAAACAATGCTTCTGCCTCGTTCGTCCGTACGACACTTGTGCTCGTTCCGAAGACTGACATCCGTCCTGCCTCGTGCGTCTATCTTCCGCAGTCAGGATGATAAAAGAGAGAAGAAGGCGTGAAATATCCTAAGAGTCGCGTCGTAATTCGGAGCACGTTCGGCGTTTTCGCCTCCGCCAACGAACGCTTCCGCAATGGGTGGGTGTCCCCTTTTCTTTCTATTTCAGTTTATTTTTTCGATCTTCCGTGAACTCCGCGTGTTGTCAGTAGCCTTGCCACGGAAAACGTCACCAGCGAAAATTCCGCGCAGAGGGGCTGGCTAAGGCTAATTGAGCGTAGCTTTTCTGCAGCAAATACGGAGCCCTGGTGCTATTAAGATTCCGCTCAGCAATTTATTTACTGTTCCAATTGCCCCACAGGCGCTAAGGAACGTTTACAATTGAAAGCCCCCAGGACAAATTGTTTACGGGAAAGTAATTCCGGGGCTGGAGTTATGGCCGAGCTAGTAATATCGACACTCTATGAACCAGAATTTTTTTCTTGTGCCAGAGGAAAAGAAATCATTTTTCTGCTCCGGCCAAAAGGTTCAAAGTGAAGCAAAAACGCATTCGACCTTTTATTTCCCTTTGGGAGAGAGAAAAATCTACATACCAAAACACATTTGAAGTGTGGTAAAAGAGCTATAATCTGAGGCAAAGTGTGGCTTTAATGGCGAGCAGGGGCTAACAATGTTTCAGTGCCATAAAAGAAAGCTTGCTTTTTGAATTTGGGGGGGGGGCGAGGAGGGGAAGAGGTAACAATAAAACTCGCATCGAACTTTCAAAATACGCCCACTGGGGCCTGCGAAACTCTCCAAAGTTGCCTTGGGTCAGGACATAGAAGATCCCCCCCCCCCCCAAATCTGTTTTTCTTTTCATGGATTTCAAAGTAAAGAATACAATAGGAATTTATTTCCTTTTTCTTTCGTCCAGAGGAACGTATGTATTTTTTACGATTTATTGTATAATGTTGCGGTTGTCGAATGTAGACAGTTCAAAGAAGGAGGACAGTTAAAAGAAAAAAAGGATTCGTGGTCGAAAAATAGAGCCTGAAGCTCAATTTTTAACGACGGACCATATTGATACTGTATACGGAGAATTGTTGGATATGGACATGGAAGAATGAGAAAGAGAGGGAGGGATTTAATGTGAAAGGGGTGCGGTGTAGAGGAGAATTCGGGGTGAGGTGTATATATGGAGTACAACATATCCCCGAGGGGACTACATGGGGGCTTTTATGCCTACCAGGTTTGAAAAACATACATACATACATACATACACACACATGTAGAATGGCGTCACGCTCTCCGCGTGCGGGAAATGGAAAGCCATTTCTTTTCAAGCGTTAGTATAGCTTCAGTTCCAAATGGATTGCCTAGACGTGGAGAAGGACCCGAATCACACAAAAACAACAACGAAAAATCAAGCCTGGAATAATCACAGCTCATTTCTGTTTTTTTTTACAAACATATGAAAGAGTTTTATGGGTAAGTAATGTTGGAATTGACAACACCTTTTGTTCTAAATCCGTACAAAAAAGTCGATTGCTCAAAAGTGAAGTTAATCTCATAATCTGCGGTTCTATTACGGTCAATTCAAGCCCGATTTCAACCACAATTGAGCTTCAATAGAACATGATTTCTCTATACAATTAATTTTAGTCAAGAATATTTCTTCATGAAGTTCGCTACGTTTTCTTGAACTCGAGTTTTTAACTGAGGTAAAACTGAGTTAAAAATGAGGCTTCAACCAATCGAAATAAAACTGCATGTGAAAATGCGGTTATATTCATTGACTTGCGTCAAATCAGCGGTTATTACGCGTTCTAACCCCAAATTGGCCGCTTCCATTTTTGAACGGGAACAACGAACCACGAACGTTGGCCTACAAGCGAATACCAATGTTTATTTTTTGCGAATCACTCTTTTTGTAGCTGGTAGCTCTAGGTCAAGGTTAACCAGGCCCGTACCCAGGGGGGGTAGGGGGTTACCCCCCCCCCGAATTTTTTTTTTAATGGTGAACATAGGAGAATGAGCAAATGTCCAAAAAAATTGCATACTAACCCCCCCCCCCCGAAACTTTCATACCCCCCCCCTCGAACCAAAATCCTGGGTACGGCCCTGAGGTTAACACTTGTTGTTTCCCCCCATTATACACTCGATACCTCTCCATCTTCGAACGAGCGCAGGCGTAAGCGCCTGGTTTCTTTAAGTAGTGAAATTACCCCTTTTTATCATTGGTGTTAATGCATTTCCGAAGGTGCGCGTCTACGTAACCGTAAGTGAAAAGTATTTAATTATAGTGCAGTACAGTACTCGGCACATAAAACGACCCAAACAATCCGTCCGAACATATGCGGTTATATTCACAGTACTGGCCATATTCACATTGCTAACGGCCCAAGCCACTTTGAGGAAGCCTTGTTGCGAGTCAAAAACGTTCGAAAGACGTAAAAGAGGGACATCGCTCGCGCAACTGCCGGGCCGTTAGGCACCCGACGTGTTTGTTTGGGTCGTTTTTTATGACGAGTACTGTACAGTGGTAGGCAGATAAGAGTACCCGAAGCAAACCACAGAAGTCTAATTAAGCCTCTGAGGCTGATTTACTTTAATTAAGGTGAAGGGACTCGAACCAATCATTTGCAAGGCGACAGGTAAGCCGCGCACTTCAAATTCATGCTCACTACCGGGTGAGTAAATGACACTTTTGAACTAAATAAGGAGTTGTCGCCGGTTAGGCTTTAGAGGTGAAAGTTTTCCAGCTTCAGTAGTTTGGATTTGTATTCTGTATTTTGCCGTATAAATAGAATTTTCATGGCAAAGCTGTTGCATAATTACCGATGTATATATCGCAATATATTTCCGAAGCTGTAAACTTTTTACGAAATGAATAAGGAACGCGGATGAAATATGCGGTAATCCGTGTTGCGGAACAAGAAAATTTCCCCCCGTTTTGTTGGAAATAATGCAATTTTGCCCAAAGGAGTCGTTTGATAGCTAACAAGTGATGAACTTTCTTTGTTAAATAAATTTCTTTAACATTTAAATGAATTTAGTTTCTTATTTGCCCATTCATAAACTTTGCGCCTATGCAAAGAAATTTTTTTGCTTGATTCTAATTGCCTGCACAACGTTGTCTCAAAAAATTATAAAATTGTTTCAGTTCAAAAGAGTCAAAACATAGCGGTTTAACTTTGAAACTGAAAGCGAATGGTAACAAAATTTAAGACGCACTCAAACATTACGTTTTAAATCAGCCGGCGGTAGCTCCTTATTTAGTTCAAAAGTGTCATTTACGCACTCGGTAGTGTGCATGAATTTGAAGTGCGCGGCTTACCTGTCAACTTGCAAGTGATTGGTTCGATTCCCTTCACCTTAATGAAAGTAAATCAGCCTCAAGAGGCTTAATTAGACTTCTGTGGTTTGCTTGGGGTACTTTTATCTGCCTACCACTGTACATGTAGAGGGATCAGGGTGAAATGCGAATATTTCTTTTCTTTACTTTCTTTGCCATTATGTATCTGATCAATGTTCGAAGAGTTAGCCTTGTTTAATATGAGTGAAACTTGTTGTCTAACAATGAGTTTGTTTTCTAGAAAAGGGAACGCGGAGCTCAGGAATGTAGCGCAACAATGAAGTTTTGCCTCAATTGAGGTACAGAGAGCGTTGACTCGTGTAGCAATAGCATTTACGTTCTATATACTGACACGAAGACTTATACAAGAAGGGACTTGTATTGAGACTTCACGCACTGTTCTAACAGTGAAATTTCTGTGACGCGAAAGAAAACGCAAGCGAAACTCAGTAAAGAAAGGAAATGTGGTATAGGGAATCGTATGCTGAACGGCGTCAGCGATTTCGCAAAAACTGCTGAGCATTTCTTTAAACAATCTCGACAGTACGGTTTTGCATTATAAAACCTAGTACGCATTGTCAAGGATTTCTTTAAAAAGTTCTTCGTAAATTTGTAAAATCGGAGTCAAATTTCAGGGGATTTTTTGCAGAAAAAAATTCCAAATTTTCGATCAATAGGTTCAGTAAAGCCACCTGAAAATAATCATTTATGCGAAAACGGAATTTAAATCTGAGATTTAGTTTTGGAGTTGTCACCTAGGCAATTTAAAAAACTCTTTAAGTTATCAATCCGAAACCAACCGAAGGATTTGAATTCCGATCTCGGCAATAAAGTACACTACGTAGACGGTGCTTTAGTGTAACTTGCGGCCGAATATTAAAAGTGGCTTTTTCCAAAAAAGTTGAAATTTCATTCGCTTTGTACAAATTTACGAATAACTTTCTAAAGAAAGCCTTGACGTGCACTAGATATTATGATTCAGAACTTTACTGTTGAGACTACTTTATTAAATTTGAAGCATTTTAACACAAAATCGCTAACGCCTTTTAGCATGTGATTCCCGTACCCCGGTTAGATGCATCATAGCCTTAACACGTGGAGTTCTTTTAGTCTAGTCCGCCATTTTCGGATGCGTTGCCATCTAGCTGTCATGAAGTTAAACTTCCGCGTTTGATATATTTATACCAAGCTCAGTCCACTAGGCTTTTTTGCTTCCGTAAATTAAGATTCTCCTGCAAACAGAATCAACAACCGTTTCACACTTGATAAAGTTCCCGAACTTACCCAAAGCCGTTCGACTAGGCCAGGCTTGGTTAGCTTTGACCTAGACTTGTTGCGCAACAATCAATTCCTGTGCAGCGCGAGGGGTATAACGTTAGGCTTGTTGCGTAGCACTGAATAACTTTACAACGGAAGAAAACACCATTAATTAGGCACTCTTTGAACTCCCATTTGAAAGTTCGTAGGAAATTGGGTTTTCAATTTCAGGCGTGAAAGAGGGCACGAATCAAAAGCTTGTTTTATTGTTCTCGCTAGCATAAAAATGAATGGGTTAGGTTATCATGAAGGGCAAACGAAGCAAGTGAGGAAAATGGCCGTTTCGCTACTTCCTTTCCTTACGGTTGGAAAGGCGCCTCACAAAAGTTTGCGGAAAGACGTCGACGCTGTGCCAAATGTCGATGCTACCTTAACGATTGAGTCTCGCTGTGATGGGTTTTTGCGAAATTTCGTCCCGGACCATCGCTGGAGACAAAGACTTAGAATCAGTTTTGTTGTAAAGCAGCCCGCAGTAGGAGATTTTTCTTCGCGAGCGACGTTAAAAATGAAAGAGCTGATCGGAATGTGAGAACACAATAGATTAGCTTTTGAACTTTGTGACTCACTTTGGGTGTACTAGGTAAGGAAGAATTCGAGAAAATGAGGATTTGGATGAGGAGAATAAGGTCCTAGTCACCTAAGTCAGAAGTCAAAGTCGTAATCCGAAACTGGGTACACATATGGTGGCTATCAAGCTTAGCATATGGTTTGGAAATAAAACGTAGCCTTTAACTTGGATTTATAGTTAATGAAGATTGTAAACGTTGGCAAATGGGCAGTCTCACCTTCCGGAACTTCACGGTACGGAGGATTAGGTGTCTTACGTGACGCTTGGTAGTTATTAAGCATTACGAAGTTAACTCAACATTAATAGCGGGAATGAATACGCAAGATAAATGTCAAAGAACACATTGACCCTCTTTTCAGGGTCCTGTGATACAGCGGACCCTAGTTTACGAACCTAACTAGAAGTTTGGATCCCTTTTAACCTTCTTGGAATAATAATCTTCTCCAGAATTAAAAATTTACAAACACTCTAAAAAACATCAGCGCTTCACGGAATTTTTTGTTTTTATACTCCGTTTCACAATCAGAGAGAAGTGCGGACTCTTAATACGGGCTTAACATTTCTTGTAAGTGCTCAAAGTATTAAAAAATACTAATATTAGTCATAAATTTTTTCAATTTCGAAACCATTGTAGGTATTGTCAATTGACGATTATATGTATTGGAAAAAAATCGAAGAGAAAATTTACAGACATTTTAAGTAGTTCTTTACATTACTAATAAATAACTTAACTACGGCCGATTTCGTTTAGTCACGGGAGAGAATTTGCAATTTTATTACTTCAGAAACAAGGTTAAAAAGAAAGCCGAAGACGTTAATACATCGATGATGCGACGTCTTATGGTCTGTCTTTAAAAAATAACTTTAATTATGACTTTTATACATTTGATAGTACTTTCGTAGTAATAGATTAAATTAGTAAAAAACAGGGGAAAATATTTGCTGTTGTTGAAGATTCTTTTAGTCCCTTTTAGGGGTCCGGACACCACTTCACTTCCAATAGAAGCTGTGGTAGCGAAAAAAACACACGAATCCCTTCATAATTCTTTTTCAAACACGAGAAACACATGAATCTTCTAAAGACGTCTCGAAGACCTCCTGGACCCCTTAGACCCTCTTTAGGGGTCTACGGTCACTTTTGTTTGCGCCGACTTGTTTACTACAGACAGATTTAATTCAGAATTAACTCTGTTGCATGAACTTAGTGGCTCATGAACCCCGGAAGGGGTCCGTTGATCCAAGTTAAGACCCCACCGCTTCCCATGTGCGGTATACCGTCCGTACTATCCAGTACTGTCCACTCCGTTTGGCGTTGTTGGGCACAGCGCAGCGCAGCGGAGCGTATAGCAACAGCAGCGTTCTCGAGACTGCTGCGCGGAATCCCAGTTTCCCTCGACAAGGCTGTGAAGCTTACGCGGGGGAAGTGGCTGGGCGAAAAGGTCCCCTAGTCCGTTAGTTCAACACTTGGCAAGGTTCAATCAAGACGTCCTTGACACTTCCTTTTACACCGAAACTCCCCTAACGATCCTCTCCAAACCTCCCCAAGTGCTTCTATTCTAACCGGCTCGCGGAATTTCTTGGCACGGAACGTTTCCGCAAAAATCGCCACTCCTTATTACGCTCCTTTGGCAACCAAAGCGCGTCAAATGGGCCTATCCGGCCCAAACAAGTCCACTGTAATCGGTGTTCAAATCTTATTTCGGTGATTGCGACCTGGGGAACGTTGTTAACTCCTCCCCAATTTAAACCATGACCCATCACAACCTGTGAATTTTCTGCCGCGGAATTTCTTTGAAATTCCCATCCGGACAATTCATTTATTTTCCGAGTGCAATTCTCGTTTTGGTTATTCTCGATTTTCTACCACTTCCCGGTACAGTCCGGAACGCAAGTCCCAGCAGCTTTTCACTTCCAACGATTTATTTATAACGGGCAAAAACATTCCAAAGAAGAATTCTCAGTGCTTTTCCCCCCTTTTTTTTCTTGTGCCAACCCTTCCAAAACTCCATATACTGTGATTTTTTTTTCTCTCTCGCTGCCTGGGAAATTGCCTGATCCCATCTTCCGTGGCAGTGCAAGAAATTCCTTCTTCAACATGTTTTCGGCGTGCTTGTGCTGCTCCAGTTAGATGAAAACCGCCAGTTGGCACGTACCTTCACCATACCTTAGTACTGTACTCGTAACGTGTCATACAGTTCAAAATCGGTCCGCTCGCTATCGGCAATTGGATGACCGGATGAAATGAGCCGGTCTTGTCTTGAGCGTGAATGCCCTGCCAGTACCAGGAGAGGGCTTACTGAAAAAAACGTGGCTTGTGTTATGGGGCGCAGTTAGAAAAAAAAAATTGGTACTAATGTGTCCAAGTGAAGTTGGCCTCGGATGGTCCTGCTTCCAATTCCATCGCTGGGTACGTTTGTCTGTGTTGCTTTATGAGGGTCTGAGCGAAACACCCAACCCAGTAGCAAACCTTGATGGGATTGTAAAGTGTCTGGTGAGGTGTGAGCTGTCCAATTTAGTGTAACAAATTTCTCAACGCCCACTCTTCGCCCAACTAAAGGGAAATCATACTTTGGGGGCAGGAAAAGAAAAGACACAAAATTTCCACCATTTTTGGTCGTAGTGATGTAGCTTGCCCGAAAAGTCTGTTGTAGCGGGCGAAAAGAAACGTACTGGCAGACCATATACGTAGTGCGAGGCTGCTGCAAGCCCAGTTATCTCCCCGAAAGGCAATTTCCCCCTTGTCGCAGCTAGCACAACGAGAAAACCCCACCCGCATTCCGTCGTAAGCCGCCCTCCGCCCTTTTCGCAATCGTTAATCGCGGTCGTTAGGGGGCGGCACTTTTTTTGGCGTTGGGTTTGGCAGTGGTGGGAAAAGCCAAAAGGAAAAACTCTCAGCCATGCGATTCGCGTTCATCAACGATTTCCCACCGAACTGAGGCCCTGAAAAGGGTTTGAAAAGAGCGAACGGAACGGACTTGGAGCGGTATGGCAAGATTGGTGACCTTAGCCTGGGGCTTGTTTGTCATTCATGGGACGGCGGTGGTGGAAGCTCAAAGTACGCGCTTGAACAAGACTGGTAAGGAGACTGGAGAGGCATGGTTTAAGGTGACGGTGGCATAGGGGAACGGCGGTAAACGGCGTCAACGATTTTGACGAAACTACTGAGTTATTTCCTTAAACTGCCTCGACAGTAAAGTTCGGCATCATAATAAGATTTGAAAGAAAAACTCGACGATGTGCACTAGATATTCCAATCTGGGACTTGACTGTTGAAATAGTTTAAAGGGCATTGGACACCAAAAACGCAAATAGAGATTTTGATGGATTATTACAATACACATTCATCTAAGAATAAAGAATTTTGTTTCGATTTTTCTGACCAGCCGTTCTGGAGATATTTATTTCCAAAGTTTTGGCCTTTTCCCGCCATGAGAAGCGTGACGTCACCTGCGTGAAAATTTGAATTCCGTAGACAACGGACGCCGAAAACGCATACAGAGATTTTGATGGATTATTATAATAATGATTATTGTAAAAATAAAGAAGTTTGTTTCAGTTTTTTGTAACCACCAGTTCTGGCGATATTAATTTCCAAAGTTTTGGCCTTTTCCCGCCCTTGAGAATCGTGACGTCACCTGTGTGAAAATTTGAATTTTTGATTTCTTATTTTCTAAATATCTTCCTTATTATTTCGCTCCTGGGAAAAAGAAACATATATCCGGAAACTAGATTTTTACTCCTTTTTATAAGACAAAGTTGTTTTTTGGTGTCTATTGCACTTTAAGGAAATAGTGATTAGTTTTGGGCGAAATCGGCTAACGCCGTTTAGCATGTGGTTAGCCTCTACCACGCTAAGGGGCATTCAGATTTGTGCCCAAGCCCCGAACAATGAGCTGGGACACAATCCAAGACCATTCCTTTTTATTTTTGACTAGTTGAAATCCAAGTCCAAGCCTTTCTGTCGCCAGAGATGCAAGTCCAAATCAAGTCCAGAGGAAAAAGAACTGAGATCAATCTCAGCTCTTTTAGTGGATTTGATGATCCATGTCAAACTTTGCCTATATTATTTCCAATGGTAATTAGGTGAAGTCTGTAAAACTGTAGGAGAGTTTATTAGTAAAGTTTCCCCTTTACTACGGAGAAATAGTTGTCCATGTCAGGACCGTTCATGTTTTGCAAAGCTCAAACGTTGACTGTTGTTTGTAGAGAACATAATTTAAATAGTGTTAATTTCATCCTTGTAATTCAGTAACTGAATTAGGTCAGTCTAATGGATATCAAATTGGATTAATTTCAATGTGTAATCAGTTGCAATGTTGAAAGTATGAAGACTTCTTTAAAAAAGATATAAAGTGGAGTCCGCTTATAACGATGGGCTCGGTACCGGGACAGAAATTATCGGTATAGGCGGACTATCAGTATATCAGGACTTGCCTACACATCAAACCGAGAAACATCAATGAAATAACAACGCGTAGTGGTATATGTAACAGGGCAAGTTGTAGTGGTAAGCAAAATCAAATTGCGCTACGTCGTTTCCCGGAATGGCGTGTGCTCCGGATTGCAATACTTCCCTATAAAAACACAGAATTGTCTAAGATCTAGGTCCCCAGTCTTGGACAGTTACTTGTCATGAGTACACTTCCAAGTCTGGCTGGTTCCACTCCCAGCTTCCCCTTATTTCCCTTCTATCCTGTAACGTTTGTGTTCTAAATAAAATCCACTTCTTAGTGCAACTCTAGAATCCTATTGTTTGTACCCATGTAACGGCAATTTCCCTTTTACCACTCGGCCACGTCTTTAAAACTACGCCGTTACATATATTTGTGTTATGGTTTTAGTATTTGTGATGTCATTGACTGTGTTACACCAAACTGCGTTGCAATCGAGTCTTGCGTTTGATTGTTTTCAAGTAAAGCCACAATTTCCACTCACAGTTTTCCTCTTTTTAACCGTCTTCCCCTCCCATTGCTCAGCACTGTACTGTTTACATGTAAATTGAGGAAGAGCCGAAGGTGAGATGCTGTTAAAGGTGATAACGTAAAAATTGTGAAAGCATGTTTTAAGTCTTTCGTGGAAATTGTCGGCTCCAATGTTAAGAAATTAGTGTTGATCCCAGGGTATCGTATAGTCGAAGCTGGAAACCGTTGCAAGATGCCAAACTGGGCTTGAGAATCTTATCGGTATAGGCGGATTTTCGTTATAAACGAAATCGTTATAAGCGGACTTCATTATCATTGAATTAAACGGGACAAAAACGGGACCGTTATAGATTTATCAGTATACGCGAATTATCGTTCTATCAATAATCGTTGTAAGTGAACTCCACTGTATTTCCATAAAAAATACCAAGTAACTGCTTCTCGCCTATCATACATACGTATTACTGCCATATAAACATACGTGTTGAAAGTATAACGGTACATAAATACATGTAAAATCTGTTACACCTTGGAAATGTTAGTATTTCAAATACTTTCCAGGTGTCATCCTGGCTCGTTCTGGTCGTAATATTTTTCCTCCGTAGCTAAAAAAACTATAGCCCTTTACTAATGAGAAATAGCTGTATATACAATGCCCCTCCATGTTTTACAGAGCTCAAATGTTAACTGTTTGTTGTAGAAAGAGAACCCAGTTTATGTAGTGCTTAGGCCGGCCTTCTAATTGAATCAATGAATAGAAAGTCAGCCTTATTCATCTCAGATTGAATTTCGATGTGTTATTAATTGCATATCGAAAGTGTGAAGACTTCTTGAAGAAGATATACAAGGACAAGTTAAAAGAAGCCACAGAAAACACCAACCGCTTCACAATCCTTTGTTGTTACGCCGTTCTGAAGCGAAAAGGATAAGAAGAATATAATTTTCCCTGTCGAACATTCCAAAACAGAGCTTTCAAGCCCCACCCCCCTAAAAAAAATCCGCTATATATTTCAGCCCTTTCCAGATCATTGCAAACGGCTAGTTTTCAAATCAAGTTCAAGTTCAAATAAATGCAAAAAGGCTTGTCACAAATCTTCAAACTTTTTACCTTTAAAGAGATAGTTTTAAATCGGACTTAAAGGGCAGTGGACGCCAAAGATGCATACAGAGGTTTTTATGGATTATTATAATACACATTATTCCAAGAATAAAGATGTTGTTTCATTTTTTTCTGACCAGCTGTTCTGGAGATATTTATTTCCAAAGTTTTGGCCTTTTTCCGCCCATGAGAAGCGTGACGTCACGGATGGGAAAATGTGAATTTCGGATTTCATATTTCCTAAATATCGTCGTTATTACTTCGTACCTGAGAAAAAGACACATATATCCAGAAACAAGATTTTTCGCTCTTTTCTAAGATAAAGTTATTTTTTGGTGTCCGTTGCCCTTTAAGTCCACCTCAAGTCCAAATCGGCACAAATCTAGGTGCATCGTAGCCCTACGGGGGTTGGCTCCCTAAATTCTCGCAATCTTCCTTGGATTCTCCCGGGGAAAGTTGCACAAGGCCAATTCGCCAAACAAATGGTGTATAATACAATACAATTCTAGATTGCTACAGATAAAAATACGGACAGTCCATAGGGAGTAGTAGATTCGAGTTGAAAAAAAAAGAGAGAGAGAGGATCATTTACTAAAGCCAACTAAAGGTGTTGTGTCGTTTGTCAAGAAGACAAATCATGGGCATGGACTTGAACGAATGGTTCTAATTGTTGTACGGGTCCTATTACGAGTTCTTCCCCACGAGATTTTTCTTTCAGTTCAGGAAGTCGACTGGACTCACTTGTTAAACCTTGTTGTAATTTTGGGGGGAGTTGTTTATTGGAACATTTTTCGTTGGCGTTTCAGTAAAAAAAAATGGTAAATCGATCTTTTGCTGAAGCCAGAATGAATTATATTCTGTTTTCTGACCATTTCTTGCTGGCTTTAGTATTATTCCATTTTACTTTGTAAGTGGCCGTCAAGCGAGTTGGACAAACTTTGGGGAACATGATTGCCTGCGATTCGGAGTTTGATATCGTGATTGGTATTAGGGCAACTGAAAGCTTAACCATCGCAGTATGTTCAGCCAAGGGAGAAAACTCATTTTCAATTAAGAAAACTAGTTTTTAGGCACCAGTTTGTGAGACAGTTATTTCTGAGCTTTCTAAGCCCTCAGTTTACGGAAGTAAAGCGTTCTTATAACATCTTCAACCCTTTCAGGATCTCAGTGTCTGCTCTAATTTGAGTTCAGCCGTTGCGCTGTCTTAGAAGTTTTACTGGAGGAAAGAAGAGTGTCGATTTTCCAGCGCTGATCGAGTTTTGAGAAGTAGGAAGAAGTTTACTAGCACTTAATTGGGAAAATTGGGGAAGAAATTTACCACCAGTGCCTTGCTTAGCTGTAGTGTGAGAACTGTTGACGTGCAAGAGAATGTCATTTTTTTCTTTCTTTTTTTTTGGTTAAATTTGACCGCACGCGAACGGTTCTTTTCGATAGTGTCCTTTTACTACCCACCGCAGTAATTACTGGTGAGAACTTTTCGCCCAGGAAGCCCAGTTCTCGACAACTAATTCTGTGCGCTAGATCGTTTCTATTGTCCACTTGTTGTATCATTTTCGAAAGTTTTGCGTAACGTTCTCCGGATTTTTTTAATTCGCGCTTTGGAAACAAGTTGGACTCCAGTGATACTTACCTATTGGAATTCTTTTTTTATTTGTGAGTCTCTTTTTTAAATTCTTGCACTAAATTACAGATTGCAGAATTTTTATTGCGTTCAATCGCTGGTGCCATTTAACAATGACATTGTAATAAATAAAAAATAACCGACCTCGGTGTAGCAAAAAGTCACTTCAAGAATAGGGATTATACAATACTTTGTCCCGTATGGTAACCGGGGGGATAACTGGCGCTGTGTATTGACTTCAACAATAAACACTAGTCTGAAATTAATTTACAAAGTATTCGTGTAACCTTCCACTAGTGTTCGCGAACTTTTCGTTCATTACCCAAGATTGTTTACAAGACGATAACGCTGGACTCCCTTAGAGGTCTGACTGTGATCCTTAACATCTTGTGGATCTTAAAAGGCAACAATGGAGATTGTTTCCGTGGTGCTCTTTGGTACATTTGAGTGTGTTCGTGGTGAAGTGTCTTTTGCTGCTGCGTGATTCCATAACCGGTCACATGCCGAAAAAATCGTGACAAGGATCATAAAAACTTGAAGGGTCGTTTTGATAAGGCACCACCGAGCAGATATAAATTGCTGCAGTCGAAAAAGTAAGATTTCTAGCGCGGGATGTGTCAATGACGTGCCGCGAAACGAACCTTCCACTGGGTGGAAAAATTTTGCTGCCTCTCTGCTAAGTGATGCTCACCAAAAATGGCAAAATTTTAAAAATTCTAAATAAAAAAAAGATTTTTACTCTCTTGGACTTACGTAATAATCAAAAGTCTCCCATCCGTCGCGAAACTTCGCCATGGAGCACCCTTGAAAAAGTTTTAAGTGTTTTGTCTTCCTCAGGGTCTACAAGATGTTTTTCGTCGCTTTCAGGTCGTGAAATGAGTCACACTGTTAACAAATTTCTTTTACGGGCTTAAGAACACAGGTGTCTATGGACTTTCCAACCACTGCGTCATATTGTACGAAATAAACTGTGGAAAACACAAGTAAAAACTTAACAGAGAAGAGTAAGAAAAAAGGAGGAGGCGTAGCGTTTAAGCAACGTGTTGTCTTGTGACAATGTGATTTTTTTTTATTTTTAAGGCCGCTGTGTACCCTTTCTCTTATTTTACATTGAGTGAATGAGAGAAACGATACATTTGCGTTGACGATTTTTCCATAACTGTTGCGTATTTTTCGATATTCTTTCTTGCAAAATGTTACAATAAATAATACCCAGAATGTGGTGTGGAGGAATTTTCGAAATGTAGAATTTTGGAAAAGGTAAACAAATTCCTGGGACAGTTGAAAATTATCTTTGTTCTTTTCTCAACGATAGTTCTTTGTAAGATTCTATGGATTATCATTTTAACCTGTACTGTCAAGGTTACTGCGAGAAACATTGAATAGTGACATGCAAATTCGTCCACGCAAATTTTCAATGTAATCGTCTTTGAGATAAGTAAACCGTCCGTACATCCTCCACTGTATACTCTTTCTCTTGTTTTACATTGAGTGAATATTGCGTTGACGATTAATAACACTCAGAATAACACCCGAAGGTAATTTTTCAACCAAAATTTGAAAATTAATAAGTACCTAGAATCCAACGTGGAGAAATTTTCGGAATTTAGAATTTATGAAGAAAGCAAACAAATTCCTTGAACAATTGTAACTTTGCTTTTTTCAAAGATATTCCTCCGTAATATTGTAGGGATTATCAATCCAAACTTTACTGTCGAGATTACTTCGAAAAACATTGAGTGTTTAGTCCAAAATCGTCAATTCAAGTTTTCCATGTAATCGCCCATAAGAGAAGGGCGGAATACAGTGGCCTTAAATCTGTAGGATTTGCCCTGAGCTTCAGCGCTGCTCACTGCTGCCTTTGAATGACTATTGCAGCCAGAATATGCCTTCCATATGACAATAGATAATGTGGATAGACGATGGCTCATTACACGCATCAGAAAACGTATCTACCCGTTGTTTGCGATGAAAGTAAAAATCCAGTGTAATGACGTCTACCGAGCAAGGAAGTTTGACAGAAACGAAAAGACTGCCTTCTCGAATTCTGAAGCTAATCATTACCTTGACAAGAAGCATTCATCGAAACAGAGACCTTATACAGTTATAACAGATTATAGGACTAAGTGTACCCATTATTTTTTTTATTATTGTATTTCCAGAGTGATCATTTGCTCTTTACCCATTAGTTAATCTCCAAGAAATTACTGCGGAGTCTATAGTAAAGCCAGAATTATAACTATTTTCGACAATTCTACCTTTTCAACAATCTAGTTTTTGTTCGGAGACAACTTTACCTGAATATTGTATTGTATAGTGCAATGCATGTATGCCTTGTTTGGGGTTAATTTACATAGGCTTGAGAAACACTCTCGTACAACAATATGTAATCGTAGGTTTTGCATTGGTTCATTATTGCGTACGGCAATGACACGGTATTTCTTTCCCTGTGTAGCATTTCAGTAATGAAACTTGGACTGGGAGGAGTAACAACGTGTTCTTGTATGTGTAATCATAGTTTTCCCATTGGTTTAGTTTCATTGTTTGGTAGCGATAGGGTATTGTTGTTGCTATGCAATATCAACAATGGACTTCGAATGCGGAAGCACTCTAACACATGTTTTTATGCAAATTAGACCTGTTTCTGGCGCTAAACGTCAAATTTGGTTCGCTGCATTGTTAGGCAGCAAAGAGTAGGTAACAGTAATAATAACTGTAGTGATAACAGCAACAAGAAATTCGTGAAACCCAGCTCAACATGTCTGGTGACGTTCTTCGTGCATTGAACATACTTTTTCCTTGGGATTTTGTGTCAAATGCGATTTATTTCCTGCCTGCAACAAGGAATGGCGTGCATTAGACCGTCTGCGCGTGTTCGTTCGCCCTTGTCAGTGAGTTTCATGACTTCTGCTGTCAAATTGCTATACTGTTTCACTAGTTTGTTTTTCTTACTACTGTACTATGATTTATTGCATAAGTTTTCCAATGAAAGTCTCTCGAAGCCCTTTAAGGACTGCATCACCTACAAAAGAAAAATAATCAGCTTTCTTCTGTAAAGAAAAACATATTTTAAATATATTTTTTCTAATTCAGTGTTGCTTTCATCAACTTGTTGACAACTGCCAGTCCTTTGGGTACCATTTCCTGTTATTTTGGGAGGAAAACTCTTTTCTCCCACCTTTCCGCCCACTTAATGTTTCTCCCCGTCCATTTCTTTCACTGCATTTTCATTCGGCAGCCAAAACCAATTCATCCTCTTTTTGTTTGTCCCCCCCCCCACCCCCCAAAGAATGGTTAGCGGGTGGGATGTTCTGGAACGAGAAACGGAGACGAAAGGTAATGGAACACGAAATAAAACTTTCAAAAAGCAAGTATGTAATAGTGGTCTAAGTTCCGGCACACTTCCGTCTTTTTTTCCGCCTTTGTAAAAGCAAAAAATGCCGTTTTCTCACTTGCAGTCGATCCTCGTTTGCCCCACCAAAATAGAAGAAAAAAGATTTTAAAAAAAGCTGAAAAGTCTCGAGCCGAGACAGCAGCAGGCCAACTTGGCACACTGGCGGTTCTTTGCGCTCGTTCTGCGACTTTTTTATTTTCAAAAATTCTTTTTTTCCTTCTTTTTTTATTTTCGTCGCCTTTTTCCTAAAGCTTCCCACAGCTCAGTTCATTTCAGTGCCTTGTAAATGCGCACTGGGAAAAGCCATCCCCTTATTATGACTTTGCAATTTCTTTTCATAAAAATCCATACACTTTCTTCGTCAACCCCCATTCGATGTTCTTATAGCATTTTTTCTTTGGGTTGGTATTTCTTGACGGTATTTATTTTGGCTTGAGTCTTGTTGGGGAGGTTAGGAAGACCAATCTTTCCTTGTCTCCAGACTGTTTTTTTTTTAGGTTTCTCGATAATCTCGAGTCACGGTATCACCGTCACCCAGGTTTGGTAGCACAGGAAGGAAGTTGAAAGTGAAAAACGGACAGCTCTAGCATTTGTTCTCATTGGAGGAAATGTTGCGTAAAAGCCCTATGCTGTACTTTGCGTCCTGGCCGGAATCTTAATTGATGCTAGTGCTCTGGTAGCGTTTCGTATCCTAAACACGTCGCAACTGGTGCGAAAACACGCTGTAAGCGAAACATACAGGTTCGAAATGAAGTTACTCGTGTGACAGGAAGTTAAGGTAGCATATTTTCATTTGGGAAGGGGGTAACTTGGATTAAATGCTAGGAAAGTAGAATGGAAAACTTTTGCTGTACTATTCAATGAATCTTTGTTGAAATACGTTGAAGTTTTGGGCGATGGATAGTATAATCATCTTGAAGCCATGTGAGTTAGGCCGTAGCTTCGGGGTAGCGTTATCTCTCAGTCTAAAATTTTGTACTGAAGTACCTTTCGTTCTTGAAAGTCATATTGTAGTCGCAGGAAAGTATTATGCAGTTGTAGGAGGTTAACATTTTGAGTAAAAAATTCCATTTTAAATCTGTTTTTCCTTAAACTATCTCGACAGTAAAGTTTTGGATCGTAATATCGAGAACATATCGTCGAATATTTTTTATGAAATTCTTTGTAAGTTTGTGGAAAGCGGATCAAATTTCCACTATTTTGGGAAAAAGCATTTTTAAATATCCGGCCGCAAGGTACGTTAAAGCACCGTATACCTAATTTATTGGCGAAAACGGAATTCAAATCCGTTGCTTTGTTTCGGATTTACCACCTAAGGGGCCGTCCACAAATGGCGCCACCCGGGTAGAGGGTGGGTGGGTTCAGTCAAAGATGACGCGAGATGGCGAGAGGGTGGGAGGAGGTTGGCAAGAAAGTGACGCCATCCTATAACTCTACACTTAATCGATTATTCTATGCAAATCAATTTTACGCATTACGTAAAATATTGTTTTAAAAAATATAATTAGGAAATCTTGTGTAATACATAAGATTTCCTACTTTTTTTGTTTTTTTTCCCGTTTTTAATTTGTGAGAGGGGTCAACCAGGTGATGGCGCCATTTTAGAGGGTGAGGTGACGGCAAAGGTGACGGTAGGTGACCAAGAGGATGGGTGGGTAAAAATTCGCGATTTTTGGGTGGCGCCATTTGTGGACGATCCCTAAACAGTTTTCTTAAACTTCCTAGGTGGCAAATCCAAAACTAAATGTCGGATTGGAATTCCATTTTCTGTAAACGAGTACTTTTCACATGGCTCTGCTGAACCATCCGATCGAATGATTACAATTGCTTCTCGGGGGAAAAAATGGACTCGCATTTTACAAATTGACTGAGTTACAACATCTAGACATGGAATGCCAAAGCTACAGAAGTCAGAGGAAGGCGATATTCTACAAACTGAAACTGAAAAATATCCCAATAGTCTTAGACGGAATACTAGGGTTTGGATCTAGACCTAGAGATGAACAATTTTTTAAAATAAAAAACACGCTGGGCAAAATTTTATAAGGGTACTGAGATAGCTGATTTTATCTAGTCACGATATGGAGGAAAATTGCATTTTTTTTACGTCAGGAACAAGGTGAAAAGGAAAGCCGAAAAAGTTAATACATCGATGATTCGACATCGTACGTCTTTAAAAAAATGACTAAGAACTTTTTAAGGAAAATCTCGAGAGTATGCACTATATATTGTGATCTAAAACTTTACTGTCAAAATTGTTAACAAAATACTGAGGAATTTTGTCAAAATCGTTGCCGCCGATTAGCTTGTGATTTCCCTATACCACGCTAAGGTGCACCGTAGCTTTAAACGATGACGACTGGTCCGTCATTATCCCGGCTATGAATTCCCATCTTGGTTAAAAATTTTGGGTGGTTGGCAAATTTTACCGTATAGTCATTGACCTCGCAGTTTGGCTCGAAAGGCAACTTCTGCTAGCGAAATGGCAAAAGAGCCACAAAAACGGGGGAAAGGTGGCCATGAATAGTAAATTTCCTTCTGAAAGTGAGGGGAAGCTTTACACGTGAACAATTAAGCTGTCTTGGGAAGAAGTTTTCAACAGTTTCCCGGGCCGCTGGGTTGTCCAGGAAAATGAGGCAGAAGAAGCTCGTTGAATGGTAACGATATTGAAATTAATTCAGGGAAATGGAGTAGAGTGTGTAACGTGACGATGCTTTGCATGGCTTAAATGTCAATATTTGCATTTCCTTGGGTGAGTGCAACGGCAAGCTACGGGGAAAGGATGAGCTTAGTGCGGTACTCCATTAAAATTAAAACCCTCCTTTTGAAACTGTCTCGTAAAAGTCAAATGAGTTATTTAGGCCTGACAACTTAACTCAAGACCACGTCATTCTAGAATCTTAGCTAGAGTTTCAAAATCCTCCCAATTTGGACCGTTTAATAACTCCGGCAATGAAGCTTGACTGAAAGTTGAAAACAATGAAGGTAAGAGAGAGGTAATAAATTTGTTGTTAGTTTCATTCTTGGGAGTGAAACAAAAGCCGAAGAGTTATTTTGGGCCGGTTGGATTGAGCCAACGTTTTGTCTGCGAGCTACAATTCATTCGCGTGTTCATTGTTGCCGCCTTCAGTGCAGTTTCTCTTCTCCCTTGGGTTATTACCGATAAATTAAGGCTGCGTACGTGAAATTGGTTGGTGACATAAAGGCTTCTTTTTGGGGAATTTCAGGTCCAATACAGCGCAGCCGATCTTGGCGGCAAATGTTAATTACATCCCTGGCAAGAACAGTAAAACTAAAGGAAGTTAACATAAAGTTAAAGGGAGTTAATTCCAGAGAGTGAAGGTTAAATTGTTGTGATACCTTGGCCAACAAGTTCTATCCCATAACCTTATAAGACTTTATGGTAGAATGTGGCATAACTTTATGGACGTTTAATGATTCAGTAAACTCTATGCAAGGTTTCGCGTCTTTTAGTGCCAATTCTCTTATTACTGTATTCCGCGTGATGACGTACTACGAAGATACTCTTGCAACATCATATCCGTATTTCTGTATTTAGTTTTTCGAAGCCATTGCTGGAACTATTTCCTCATCGAGTACATATCCCACAACTTTAATTAAAAGAATTCCAACTCTCTGTTACAATCTTGTCGAGCTTTCCCTTTGTGAGGTGCACTATCAAAAAAATATTTTGTGAATTTACAATGATTCGTTCTGTAGCAAAAAATTACAAGGACTTCACTGTAAAAGTACTCACAAAAAGTTTTTTTTTGTGAGTACTTTTACAGTGTAGAAAAACATTATAGGGTAGAAAAACATTTTTAAAAGTATTTTTTACAGGGAAGTCCTTACAATTTTTTTGCTGCACTGTAAATTCACATTTTTTTACAGTGTACTTGAAGGTTTTCTTGGAAGGTCGCGGTGTATTGATATTACATTTTTTCCACTACCCCTTGAAATTTTTTTTACGAATTTTGTGTTGACATAATTTGTGGGTGAAACTTTCCCACTTGGATGTCGCATTCATTACTGAGGGTATTTCTTCACCCAAGTCCGTTATCACCATACTGTCAAAGTGCGCCATCAAGTGATGACGATCATGATCAATTCTATACACAATATCTGTAAAAACACAATATTGTTGAAAATAATAGAACATTTAAGAATAGAAAAGTAGCAAATTAACAAAAGCAAGGTAGCGAATCCTAAAGAGAGTAGTAGACGATAATTCGTCGGATGGACGGCGTGGTTCGTCTTTAAACAAAAAAGTAAATAAAAAATAAAAATCATCAAGTGAAGCCTGGTCAAGATCGCAGAGCGGAATAGTTAACTAGCCATAGCCTTGATCTGTCTTTAAGCTGGCTAATCGATCGAAGTGAAGCCAGTTGGCGGCTCAAGCGTTGACAGATTGCACTTGGTTAACCTTTCTGGTCCGTCGTTCAGTGTTTGGCTAACCCGTCCGTCGTGTCGTTTTAGCCCCGGCTAACCTGTCTATCCGTCAATGCAAACTGACAAAACAGTGGGGAGGGTTTGCGGGGCATATGTGGCTAATGGTTGTCCACTCCAGCCATGCAGCTTCCATGGATCAATAAGATTGATGGGAAAAGGCCAGGGAAACGTTAAAATGGTAAGAGTACACTGCCAATTGAGGAGACTTTTAAGCAAAAAAAGGGAAGAAAAGGTCACTGAGTGCACGGTTACACTCAACTCGCGTATTCTCAGCCTCAACGACGCTTTTAACTTTTAGTAGAAGACGCAAGAGAGGCCTAAAAGACTTCGTAGAGACAGAGATGAGAGAAAAGGGAAACGGGCGAGTAATAAAAGTAACTTGTTTAAAATCTTCCTGGTCGCAGCCATGTCAGCTGCTGGCTGGAAGCTGCAGGGAATTTCGGAGGCTAAGAGAGTATCGCTACAATCAGCGACACTACTTTCGACTTGAAACAGACGGCATTTCTCAGCCAATGAAAATACCTAGCGCGAAATGGCATACTAAAAGCGGCCGACAATGAAAAGAAGGGAAACAAAATCTCACAGTTTCATATTTCAGCCTTTCAAGTGAAGAACCTAATCGTGGGGAGTAGAAAATGTGGAAAAAGTTCCCTTGCGTGTTTCAGGCACTAGGCAGGAACATATTTATTATTGTCATTTTTATAATTTATTGCAACAAATAAGGCAACTATTGCAAAAAGATTTTACGAAACCTATACGAAGCTTCACGATTACTTATACGATTGATTCGATACGATTGATTTGAAACGATTGAACCTGTACGATTATTTTGTTTGGGATTATGTTGTTTGCGGTAAACTTCTATTATTTATTTATGTATTGGTCAATTTATTTATTTCATACCAAAGTATTTCATAATCAAGGCCACTGTTTACGGTTTCTCTTCTTTTACATTGAGCGAATGGGAGAAACGAGAAAATTGCATTGTACAATTTTTTCACAACTCGACATATTTTCGGTAATTTCTCGGTCAAAATTTTTGAATGAATAAGACCAGGAATCTAACGTGGATACATTTTCAAAATTCAGAATTGTTAGAAAAAAGCAAACGAATTCCTTGAACAGTTGTAAATTATCTTTGCGAAGTGCCTTAAAAGTATTCACTTAAAAGGTATTTACTTGCTAGAACCTTTTCATCTGAGATGTGTGCAACTTTTACAATTGTTCTGTAATATTTATGATTAGGAAAATCGCATATTTTGGTAATAAATAAGTAAATATATAATTGACCGATAAATAAATAAATAGTTCCGATATTATTGCTAAAGAAAGATTTTGCCAAAATTCTAGAGTTCTCCATTTGTAGTGACAACCCCTGCAGCAAGGGAAGGGAGTCAGGGCCCCGCCCCTGCCGAAAGTTTTGCTCCTTGACAAAGGTATTGCTTGTTAGCTTACGGATTCGACCATCCTTGTGCGAAAAAAAGTAGTCAAGCTGAGCTGGACGACAGAGAGCCAAGAGAAATGCTTTATTGGCTGTACGTAGAAAGTCGAGGGCTTTTCCTTCTAAATAGAATTATATTGATTTCTAGCAACTGACATTTGCATGGGGAAAATGTAATTGACTAACAAGCTGGAAGTTCAGTTCACGGCTTCGGGAGATTAGTAAATTGAATCGATCGCAAAAAAAAGATGACTAAAGTGAATCACAAGTACTATGGGCGCAAGTTGCTCGTAAGTTTTTTTTCGCAAGAAGTATAGTGAAGAAGAAAGCGGCCCACTTAGTGCTCTGTTGCATTTACAAAGGTAGAATACGAATATCTTACACAGAAATGCTATGAAATGTTGAAGCCCCTCTTTGTCATCGCGTTGTCATTATCAGCCAAATTTCGTTTGACTGCGAAATTTGGCTTGCTTGTGATGAATTTACTGATTATTCTTTTTCTGAAAATTTCAACGATGTGCACTAGATATAACTATTAATCACTTTACTGTCGAGGATTAGTAATGGAATTAATATGTTTTCGGCGAAAAAAACTGAACTATTTAACATGTAATTTTCCAAGCGGAACGTGCAACTGGAACCATAAAATTAGAGCTCTTCTGGTATTCACTTGCTAGAACCCTTTTACCTGAGATTTGTGCAACTTTTAAAATGGTTTTGTAATTTCCCGGAAAAAGCTTTATAAACAATTTTTAAAGTGTTTTCTTATAAGAGAAAGAAATGGAGAGCTAAGGGTTTAAGTGAATTAAAAGTTTACTTTGTGGTTAAAAGCTCCTGTTTTTTTCCTGCGCAATAAGGTGCACGTTTCAAAACCTTAACTATACAGAAGTTTATCTTTACAGTTTCTTAACATTTGCAACATACTGTCAGACAAGAAACGACAGTTTCTCTCAGGAGGTAAAGCTTTAGGTTAATAGACCAACTTTTGGTGGCTTTTTGACAGAAGACACGCCCGGGTTAATTTTTTCTCCTTCTTTTTCGAAACTGCATCATTAACACTTCTGATGGAGTGTTGGAGAAAATAAATATTTTCAGTTTAGTTATTGCCCAACCTATAGTCACAAAAATAGTCTACATAGACGTTTTAGAAAAATATCTCAGCCAAAACACCTACACACCCCAACTGAGCCCTGATAAATCTGATACTTAAATATGCAAAATGCAAGAAGTTACCAAGTCATTGAGAGTTATGTACACAAGACATTTGTCTATGGTAATGATCGTCGAGTATTACTTCCAGGACGTGAAGGGAATACACTTACGGTTGTTTTCCACTGTTGAATACAGAATGTTAGCGTTGTGGTGTGAACATAATGGTGAGTAAACTGATTAAATATGGGCCCTTGTTTTGGTTTGAGGCTTCGTATCTTTCGATATAACCTTGTGTGATCCACTGTTTTAGGACAAAAACTAAGAATTGTGTACTCAATCACCCGCGAACGTGTCATGCTCTAAAATCCGTTGTTGTGCTTGGCCACATTGTATGTTTAGCGTGTTAAGGGAATTCTAGGGACTACTTCCTGGTCTGGTATGCAAATTAGGTTGGGGAAACTTCAAAGATACCCCAGCCCGTCGCTTTGTCATGCCAGTTAGGATTTTGGGTTTCTGTGGTTTGTAAGCGAAGTATTACTGCCGAAATTTGTTCCTTTGATCAAGATATGAATACAGGAATGTCTAGGAGTTCCCTTTGGCATGGATGAAAATCTCACTATGAACCCGGAAAGGACGTAAATCAGGAACGGCCCTTGCAAACTTGGTGACTTGTACCTGACAGGTGGCGTTCGTGTCGCTTCCTGTTAGAGACAACACGTGTCGAGTGGGTGCAAGCATTCGTGACAGATAGACGATTTTCCATTTCGCAATGTGCTTAGATGTTGTTTTTCGTATTTCATGAAGCGAAAGTTGCCTAGGTATCAATCGTGAGTCATATTTCGCTCCATTTCAGGTGAACTCACCGCGTAAGGCGTATTAGCCAACATTTCTAGTGCATGGGATATTGGTTCTCATGCTCAAGTGGCCAAATTTTGCTGGATAAGTTACTTAAATGATTCGTAATGAGTGAAAAAAATATTGCTTCGGGAAAGTAATTGCATTATTTAACTTGGCTAGGCCTGTTAGGAAGTCTAGTAGTTAGCAAAGAAATTTATCTGCTCATTTGAGAATTTGACTGTCACGTGCCGTTTATAAAGGAGCAGCATCGGTAGTGGTAGTTTTCTAGGAAAAGAACAATAAAGACCTTGCAACAGACCTTCACTTGCTTCCCGAGAAATCTTGTTGAATGTTTTCATTATTGCCTGTGCACACTAATTTGCGGTTGCAATTTGCAACTTTGGGCAGTACATAGGGATTACTGAGAAAAATGATGTACAATTTGAACTACCTGTCTTTCTCACACAGCAACTTCTTTCAGCTTCTTTTTGTACAAAAGAACAATCCTAACATTGAAAAGCTGTTCTACGTACAAAGTTACGAAGACATCATTTTTTCCCTTGCCTTTCTTACGGGATCTGAAAAAGCGAAGTTTTTGGTAGAGGCAAGCTCTTTTGATTTAGTTACTTCAGAGCCATCCCATCTTTCAACAACTTCTTCGCCTTCGCCGCACCAACTTCTCTTTGTGATACAGCAAACGCTTACACAGACAGTTTTTGTTCGCGCGCTGGAGTTATTTTAAGGCGACGGTACACCTAACCGTGGTATAGGGAAATGACGTACTGAACGATGTCAACGATTTTGCCCAAACTACTCAGTATTTCATTAAATGATTTCAACAGCAAAGTTTTAGATCGTTATACCTATTGCACATTGTCGAGCTTTTCGTTAAAAAGTTTTTAATCAATTTTTAAAAAGCGATTCAAGCTTATTTTTTTGGGGAAAAAAGCATTTTTAAATATCTGGCCTCAAGATACATTAAAGGGCCGTTTTCCTAATTTATTGGCGAAAACAGGATTCAAATCCGTTGGTTAGTTTGGGTTTATTACCTAAGTAGTTTCTGAAATTTCCTAGGTGACAACTCCGAAACTAAATATCGGATTTCAATTCCGTTTTCGTTCAAAGAATCCTTTTAAATAGCTCTGAAACTTGGAATCGATTGTTTGAAATAGGTTCCTGCAAAAAAATGACTTGCTTTTCACAAAATTTACGAAGAAGTTTTGGAAAGAAAATCTCGACGATGGTCACTAGATATTATGATCCAAAACTTTACTGTCGAGATAGTTTAATTAAGTACTTAGTAGTTTTGGCGAAATTGCCGACGCCTTTTCAGTTCACTTAAAGACAGAGCTCGTTATTTAATTCTGGCGTATTAATTACGTGCAATATATTGCAGCTAAAAATAACCATCGCAACGTGTCTGGTTATGCTTAATTTCTGAGCTCAAAGGGATTCCGTGATAAATCATTCCTCTTTACAAAAAAAGTTGGGGAAATTATGAAAAAAGTGGAAAAATTCAAATTTACTTGTGAAAGGAACGCCAGGGAAGAAAAAGTCGCAGAACTATGCAAATTTCGAGCTCTTCTTTCAACGACTACCTTTTTGGAGGCACGAGTGATTCAATCTTGATGTGGATGTGATGTGAGACTTTGTATAGAGTTTGAATCTTTTTCTGTCCTTCTTTGTCCCTCCTTTTCCTTCATTTCCGTTTGTATGATTTGCGCCGTTCTTTTATCTCCGTCGTTTACATTTTCCATAGAGATCACCTCCTTGTCAGAACAGCGTCCCAACAACATTTGCCTTATTTGACGCTGATTTCTGCAGATTTGCTTTTCTGCTTCGCTCTCCAGTCAGAGTGGATGGATCAAGAAAAATAGTTCTAGATTGATTTACGAGCGAAGAAGGACGCATTTGTTGCCTTGGCAAGGGAAAACTGCAGTTTTCTTTTTTTTCTTCTTCGGAGAAGAAGAAATAATCGTGGAAACAGTTATGTAATGAGGCTACGATGTTGATTGTGGGAATTCATTGTTGCGTTGCCATAGTTATGACACAGGAGCAAAGTCTAATGTATGCCTTCTTTTCTCTTTTGTGAATGGGGCGGTCCCTTTCTTAGTAACGACAATAGATGCCTGGGGCGTTGTGGGCGGAGCGGCCTTTCTTCCGTGTACCGTGAAAGCCCCGCCCCCTGACCGCGTCGTCCTGATCTTGTGGTACCGGGCCGGTTCTGACACTCCGATATACAGGTAACGTAAGGAATCTGAACATAAAACCAGAAGAATTGAGTGTGGTAATTCCGAAAGTTTTTATTTCCGGAAAAGCTTTTAATTGCCGGAACGGCTCATTTGAAACGTGGAATGTAGCCAGATGACACCAGCGGCGTGGTTTGAGCTTTGAGTATTTCTGCGAAACGAATCTGTAATGGATTCTAGGAAGAATCAGGAAATTAGACTCTTTTATTCCTATTTTCATTTCTCAAATTCCGTGAATTCATCTAAACTGTATTAATGATATACAATAAGTTTGCGAAGCATGTTTGACGATGTGAGTATTGCTTCTTTCCTTGGTAGCAAGTTAGGAACTTAGTTTGCGAGTCGTTTCGTAACGTTTTTGGAAAAAGAACGAGTTAAGATGTTTAAAGAAGTGGATGTCAATATTTGACATGGACGTTATCGTGAGCCAAATATCCTAGCATATGTCAGTAATGAATTTCTTCGGAAAAGTTTGGCAGAAATTCAAATCTAAAATGAGTGTTTACGTGAAAGAATGGGGGTCATACTTCTTGACGACATTTTTGCAGACAAATGTGTGCAAGAACTTAGGGGATGACGTAGACGAACAGTTTCTTGCTCCTTTTCGAAGTTTCTTTAACTTTCTGACAAAAAGATGTTCTAAATGTTCACAAGTGACCCGACAGTTTAAGGAAAGGGAACAGTGAATTTTATTCCGGGCGAAAAACGTTTGGGAACTTAACTCTAGGAACTTGCGGCCCAGCATATGGCAACCGCAAACTTTTTTGTGACAAAAAATTATGCAATGTAGTGAGCGCCGGTAGGCCGCGCCACTGATCATGTAAACAGAGTGCTACAGCCATAGACTAAGGCTGAAAACTGCTCGGCTTGGCTCGGCTCGGCTTGAAAATTTCCAAGCCGAGCCGAGCCGTAAGACGGTACCTTAAGCCGAGCCGAGCCGAAAGCAGAAAGACAACCGTAGCGTAGCGATATATAATACAAATAGTCTATGTAAGTGGAAACCGCTTGTAAGAGAAACATGCATTACGCGGAAACCGCTAGTAAGAGAGAACCGCTTGTAAGAGAAAATCACATATAACGAAAACCCCAATTGAAGAGATAAGTAAGTGCGCTGTAAAATATATTGTCTAATCCTTGATTATAGGACTTTTTTAATTATTTTTCATATTTTCTTATTAAGAACACTTCCTTAAAGCTTCCAATTTTGACCTTTCACTTTATTATTTCGTTATAGTTAAATGTTACCCAATACAAGATAGGATAGGATTAACATTCACTGTAGTCTTTCACCGTTTCACCCTTTTCTCTTCCTTTACCTTTCGTTCCTATGATTACAAAATTACCCTGATCAAAACTGGTAAAAGTTGTGTGTCAACTCAAACTGACTGAAAACCGGTCTTTATCGAAGCCGAGCCGAGCCGAGCCGGTCCTTGTCAAGCCGAGCTGAGCCGAACCGAGCCGAAGCCGACACATGTCAAGCCAAGCCGAGCCAAGCCGGTCGATGTCAAGCCGAGCCGATGTCGGCTCAGCTCGGCGTGGCTCGGCTCGGCTTGAGCCGAGCCGTTTTTCAGCCCTACCATAGACAAATAGTGAGTTTAGCGGCGTCTCTACATTATTGCAATTATCCGTTGTAATATCGATCATCCCACAGTATTACAAAGTACTTTTATATTAAAAGTACTAATCGTCTTAAGAGAAAGTTTCAGAACCTTTGTAAGAGCGGAAAAGAAAGGATCCACAATTAATGAGGGGCAATATTTGAAAACTGGTACGCGAACCAAAAACGGATCTCATTCAAGGAATGACTTTTGTTCACAAATGGTTGGAAATTCTAATGTTTGATCATTACACAGTTGCAAAACACTTTTAAATAATCGTGAAGCCTCGTGTACACACTTAATATTAATAATTGTGTAAATATTCAATATTTTCCAGCTTTCTTATTGCATTACGTTTTGGTTGAACAGGGCTCTGGTAGCTAAACTAAGTAAAAAAAAAAGGGACAATAGCGCTGTATCATGTGAAGTACTCCGAGGCTCGCTTTCTGAGCTTCTAGCTTGTAAAAAAAAGTTCTTTCATTCTTTTTGCTTTCTTCAACTGGCGAAGGAGACTTGTAAACCGAGCTTCTCATCACAGTTATTCCTTAGTATCAGGTTGCAATCGATTCTTGTCCTTCTCTTATTAAAAAGACGTTCTTATAGCCATGAAAAAGTATATAAAAAATATCAACACGAAAAAAGCCTAAATGTGCTGCTTCTCCATAGAATAAAAGGGCAGCTAGAAGAATGAACCTAATGAAAGCTTCTGTGTAACTTACGTATTAACGTAGTAAAAGTTTACATACAGTAGAAGTGTATGTTCACATGTATTTATAACTAAACGAAAGAAAAGCTTACATGTAACGGTAAAAGCGTACATCACGTGTATCATTCGTGTGTTACATGTGTTGTGTAGTAGTGCGTTAAATATGACTATGTGTCTGGCTGCCAGTACAATGTACTGGCCCAAAGTCTGGCTTTTTCCAAGACCAGACGCTGCGTAGACACCTTGATGGTTGTCTCTCTAAGCCGGTTAGAAGTCGCCTGGCAGTAAGACAATTTTATTTGGCTGCCAAAACTTTGGTAAACTTTTCGCAAAGCTCAATAACGTTTTTTTTCTCGCCACTGGCCGCCATTTGCCAGCAAAGTTTTACGCGAAATTTATGTAGAAAGCTCAGTTAAGTTCTGCAGCTATGGCAAGCGATTTTCATCTTGTGGTATTAAGGGGATCGTTTATTCTAACCAATTTTAGACGTCTAACGTGCCTTTAGCGTTTGACAACGCCATTTGGTTGCTTCGTCTTCCTTCTTCCAAACGATCTCTTACCCCGTATTACAGTGTTAGTCAGTACTTCTAATGTGTAGTAACTACCAAATGTTGGAAATTCGAAATCGCTGGGCCCATTTAAAAACAGTACGCCGTCTAAGTACACATTTATTACTGAATAAAAATTTGAACTAGTTTTTTATCACAACAACAAATTTGGAAACATTTTCTTACAGTTAATTTGGTTTAAACAACTGCGTCTCATTTTGAAATGTAGCAGATAGAGAATTTTCCCCCTGTTTTACTAATCCGTTTAAATGATCTCTCGTGAAACTTAATTAATTTCTTAAAACCTTGAGGCAAAAAAAATATTGCCACAGCTGAAAATCTCCATATTTGAATTTCTTAACTTTAATAAATGAGACATAAGTTAACGACCCACAAAAGTTTGTAGCAAACGTAGAAAATAGGTAACATCGTAGTAAATAGCTGAAAATATCCATATTTGTATTTCTTAAGTTTAGTAGCATATTTAAATTAACGACCATGAAATAACGTATCCAACGTAGGAAATAGAGCGTGTGAGAGGCGCACGGTACCACTTGCAGTTAAGCCGTGTCTTTTCTAAAAAAAATCAATTTTTATTACCCGGATTCCATCGTTGCAATTTACAGTTCAAAGAATCTTCAGTTTCCCTTTCAAGTTCATTTTTTTCTTCCCTTTTGTCCCCTTTCTGTATCTCCCTCTTTCTCTCGATTTCTGTTTTCATTCCTGGCCAGCTACTGGCCGCTCCTCTAAGTCGCTTTTGAGCAAAGCCGCTTTTGGCGTGCTTGGCTTCTTTTCCCAAACGTGGACATTCGCTTATCTCGATCTAAAGGGGGAAAAAGTCGGAAAAATAAGACGGTGCCCAAAAAACAGGACTACTAGGGAAAATATAGTTCTTGTACCCAGTGCAGCTCTGTGTTTTTTCTCTTTTTTAGTCAGTTATTGCATAGCTTGGCGCTGCAGATGATTGAAAAAGTTCTGCAGTTTGTTTGGCAGTAATAGAGACCTGCAAGCTACGTGCGTGTTACAATACCACTATCTCCCACGTGCTTAATTGTAATGAATATAGATTAATCCAATAGTAGTGTTCGAATTACTCAACACTGTAAGAAAGATTGTGGAAAATGGCACCTAAAAGCAAGAAACCCAGATTGAGGCTCTTTTTCTACCCAAAAGTCAATAATGGTAGTTTTACCCTAAAACGGTAGATGTAATTCCCCAAAAAATTGGTATACGACAAAACCATAAACTGGCAAGTAAACATCCGTAAACTGACGCATGGGACCCCAACAATTGGTCCAAATGATGGCCATAATAAGGGAATGCCATTTGCTATTTTCCGGTAGAAATTTTGACGCGGAATTTACTTTTATTTTTTTATTTTATAAGCTAGAAAATTACGGAACACTTGACAAACAGTTTTAACAGCAACCACACAGAGTACATAAACGATACACATAAACAATGCAAATTGAATGACACTCAACAATACACCAAATAGCTCACCAGCAATAACTTAAGACAATACACCAAACAAATTCACCAACAATAATTAAGACAATACACCAAATAATTTCACCAACAATAATTACTGCAACAGTAAGTGTCAAAGCTCAACAATATTACTTCAACAAAAATACACAGTACAACAGCATTCAACAATACAAATTAACCGACACTGCGTTGTACTACAACACTTGTCAAACAATAGTTTAGAATAAAGCATTCACGATAGAGCTTAAGCGAAGCTGCCAACACAAAGTTGAACAAAACAACCCCCAAAAAATACACAAAAAACTTTCAACAATCCAAGTTTAACGACGACAATTTCACATTACACCAATGAAATAATATCAGCGAAACAATGCACACAGCCAATTGACACAACATATCTAGTTAGTCTTGGCTCTTCATAAGTCATGAAGAATAGAATACACAAACAGTTCTGAACGTTCCCAAAGCTAGCGACGTCCATAGTTGAGTTTCTCTCTAGCTCCGCTAATTACTAGAAGAATGCTTGACTTTGCTAACCTCCTGTGTTAAGTCAACGAATTGGGTCGAGGGAACTAACCAAGTTTGGAAATAGACTACGGATTTTAGCGAAATATACCAAATTTGAGAACACGTTACGAATATTTGGATGAAGAATACCACAATTAGGTAAATATTATCAAAACTAGGCAAACATTACCAAATTTACGTGAACAGACTTATATTTAGATATCAAGTACCAATTTTTAGTAGGAACTACAATTTCAGACACTCGATTCACCACATTTTGGTATCCATTTTTACAGAGGAACGAGTCTTTAGACTCTTATTGCAACTTTCTTCGAAAAACACATTAGACGGTGCCACAATATCATTCCAGACAGGCGCTACCAGGAAATCGGTGCGCTTTTCAAACACCTTTCTTTCCGGCATTTAAAATCCAGTTCACTTTGTGCTAACGGGGTGTCTTTTGCGTCGTTTCTAGTGTCGATGCCCGTGACGGTCAGTTAGCTCACGCTGGACACTGGTCAGCTGAGTTTGCATTTGGGCGGCGGGCCACTTTCGTGACGTCACCGCTGCCTTCGCCGTGGCCCTCGCTGCATTCGCAGTTAACTCCCTCATCCAGTGGCTTAGTCATTGAAGGCCTTCAAGACAGCGATGCGGGTGTGTACCGGTGCCGGGTGGACTTCCGTCAAGCCCAGACCCAGAATTCTTACGTGGCGCTTTCCGTTACCAGTAAGTAGGGACTGTCTGCTTTGTCGGTCTGGCCCAGTTTCCTGGCTTGATTCTGGGTAAAAGTTCAAGGAAGTAGGACGGCAGAATTTCCCTCTTTTTTGGCGCAAAAAAGGAGGAAGAATGGGTGAAAAAAGTGAGAAGATGGCGTTGCTTGCTTTCATGGCCACGTGTCACGAGCATCCGCCGTCGGCGAAAAACTTATATCCGTCTGCGTAAGCTGATTCGCTGCTTACTACTGGGGTACGTTTGCATTTACTGGCAAGAAAATCGTCTCCAGTTAGGAAAAAGTGAAGGAGAGAGACGAAACGCAGAGCGAAGGCTTTATAATATAGAGAAACTGGAGGAAGTTGAGCACATGGTGCTGCCAAGCGCGCAGATAATGCGAGAATCATTATGACATTGTTCATTCTAGCATTCTAATACAAAGAGGAGAAAGAGAATGGGGCACCCAGCCTCTTAGAAATGGACACTGAAAGATAAAGCAGCTCAGGTATGTTTTATGATCTTTCCGAAAAGAAGAAATTTCCATTACTTTCCAGAGGATTTAAAATCTTCTCGACCAAAGATTGAGAACAAGATTTCTACGTTTGTTCACGTTTTCCGTTATGTTTCTAGAAAACGTTTCCGAAGGCTTCTTACAACTCATAAATTGGTATTATAAACTCTACTATTATAAAATGTAGAGTATTCCGTACTTTTGTATTATTATTATTTATTTTTTAAAGACAGAAAAGGACCCCAGCCACAAGTTTCTATGCTAACGCCACGGCAGTTGCAACAGAGATATTCCACTCCATCCTCTGTGGAACGTTCCATGGTCCATAACAACGCTTTGGCCATGGAAAACTTCATTGTTGCCCTGGTGTGTGCCGTTAGCGTAGGGCTGTTTCGTGGAGTCCTTTTTGATGTCGTTTATTGTACGTTTTTAATCATAAGCACATATCTTGTGAGTATATAGGGAAGGTTTAACTATTTTTTTGAAATATACAAAGTGGACACCGAAAATCGCTACAGAACCATCGGCAATTTTAATCTGCCCATTTCTATGGTATTTGAAATTCTGATGTATCCATTCGGGATGACGCTAATTCACTGAATATTGGCATTCCAAGCCTTAAAAAGAAGAACTTAAATGAATTCCAGGCACATTTAATTTTAAACGGTCAAATTCAAAATTTTTTCTAGAAGACTAAATTTTAAATGTAAGCCTAAGTCCTTATAAAAACAACGTAAATCACATTCAATGTTCATTAAACGGGTTTGCAAGTCCGGGTCAGGTCGTTTTTTTATTTTAAAAGAAAAAACGAATAATTAAGCTTATTGTGTAATACATAGAATCTATAACATCGCGAAGACATGTTTTTCCATAACTCGGGAATCATCCTAGCTCGACCTGGCTTAAAATCTTTCCTCGAAAGTAAAACTTCGCTCTACAGGAGCAGAAGTTGCGGGAGTGCGCAACTATTGAGTAGCTAACTGATAGCCCCTAAGGCTACGGTACACATAAGCGTGGTATAGGGAAATCACATGCTAAACGGCGTCAGCAATTTTGCCACAACTACTCAGTATTTCATGAAACAATCTTGACAATAAAGTTTTGAATCATAATGTCTAGTGCGCGTTATCGAAATTTTCCTTAAAACTCAATTCCTAAATTTGTAAAAAGCGAGTCAATTTAAGTCTTTTGGAAAAAATTGCAAATTTCAAACATTTTATCGCAAGGTTCACTAGAGCTGATTAAAAATATGCATTTACCGAAAACACATTCATATTCGACATTTAGGTGATAAATCCGAAACTAATCAACGGATTTCAATTCCGTTTTCGACAACAAATTAGGAAAACGGTGCTTTAGTGTATCTTCAGGCCGGATATTTCAATTTGCTTTTTCACCAAAAAATACAATAGAATCGCTTGTTACAAATTTATTGAAAACTTTTAAAAGAAAATCTCCACGATATGCACTAGGTATTACCTAGTGCATATCGTATCCAAAACTTTACTGTTGAGATTGTTCAATGAAATTCTGCGTAATTTTTGCAAAATAGCTGACACCGTTTTAGCATATGATTCCCTTGTGCCCCAGTTTGATGCACCGTAGCCTTTAACTAGGGTAAAATAATTCTAAACGTGACAACCCTCTATACTTTGTAAAGCTACGGTGCTAACAGTCTGTTTAGAAGTAGAACCTAATCTAGGAGACATACCTAGAAAAGCTGCAGAATGTCTGAGAAAATTGCGTTGTCTGTCCGAATCCTTGTTAGTAGCGCTTCATGTTGCTCTTTCATGAAGGAAAAATGCGCATAAAATTACTTTTCCTAAATAAGATATCCAAGAAAGGGCTTTCGAATCCAGGTCAAGTCTTTTCGACTACTTAATTCGTTTCCAATTTATCGCTGAACGTTAAAGTTTAATTTCAAATCCACAAACTCTCATGCCTTAAGATCATGTTAAAATGGTCTCAGTTCGGATTTATATCCAGTTGAAGTTTAAATCGGTGCAAGCCAGCTATTCATTATCTCTTACAAATCGCCATTAATTCCTGGAAATAGTGGGACAATCACGCCATCTAGAACCCATATCGTTTTATTCCTTTAGTACTAAACCACGCTGACGTTTAAGAATCCTAAGAAGGTGGAGGAAGCTTCACTTGTGATCTCACGTTGATTTTTAGTTTTCCTCTCCAACAATTCTAGTGAGAAAAAATTGCACCAAGTACGATGGAAGATAAACAACTTGGGCAATAATAAATGTTCCCCATGGCTGCACATGGGTACGAACATTCATTGTTAGTTGACTATGAATTGCATAGCCACGCGAACGCATGAATATTCGTGCTAGTAACAATGAGTCTCGCAATTATAACGGGAGCTGCTTTATGCTTTGGTTGGCTAGGCAGACGTTCATGACACGTTAAAATGAATGTTATTAGTTTTTCGTTTTTTATTATTATTTATTGCAACAATTAAGGCACAAGACCTCTAACGATTCGATCTTTAACTTGGCGAAAATTATTGTCTTATCTAAAGATTCTACCAAATGCTAATACAAATACAAAACAAATAGTATTGAGATAAAGTATACTCAAAGTACCAAAATCGATTTTGCCGAAAACTGTATGACAGGTGCCCATATAAGCGAATTACTACAACATTGACCACCACAGCGCTGTAGTAAGTCGATAACAAACGTACCCTCGCCACTTGACTAGCCTTCCCCTGGACGTTAATTGACTGTGGTTGGGGTAATCACGTATTCCTGTCCTGCCAGTACTTGCGTACCCAAATCCGCTGTGATTTATAGCATTTTGCAATTCAAATATGACCCATGCTTGTCCAGCTTTTCGTGACAATTCTTCCCCGCCATTTTGCAGAAACTGTTAACAACCCCACGCATGAGTGGCTAAGAGTTTAGCGCCCAAAAAGAGAAAAACCTTCTCCCAGCCTCTGATCATCTTGCCAAAAGTGCTAGAGCTTCACAAGCGATTCTTCCGGATGAGTTAAAAGACCAAGTCGTATCATTTGTCGCCATGTTTTTCTTCGCGGGGCGGATATTTATATTTGGTGTGTGTCCCCCAACTTGAGCGAATTTTATGAGAATATTTTCTTTTCTTTTCCTTGTGCAAAGTTTACTGCCATCTTTTTCTTTTCCCCTTTCTCTTTCCCTCCCGAGTTTTTCCCACTTCGTCATCCTTCTCCGTTGGAAAACTCTTTTCGGAGGAAGGAAAAAAATAAATCCACAATACGGCTGGGAGTAAAGCCCAACCCTCCTAGTAGTACCCCGGTAGCATTTCCACTGCTGCTGCTGTCGCAATTTACTGCGTTTTGTCGCCCATGATTTACATATGATGTTAGCTTGCCGTCCGATTTCCAAGTAAAATAAGCCAAGTGCTGTTTGGGTTTGTTTCTCTCTTACCCCTCCCTGAAAAGTCAACAGGATGTGGCACAAGTATCATCTTCCTCAAGTGTCGGCACACATCCTCTATAGGTTTCTCTTTCTTCGTATTCCAAGAAAAGAAAGACTTTTTGGACAGGATTGTCGTGGAAACTTTGAAATAAATACTTTTTTTGAGGTATTGTGTTACATAGGATTTCCTGACATGAGATGACGGAATTGCATAGGTAGGGTGGCGATTTGTACCCCAAAGTTGGTGTGCACGTATGTCTTTCGGCTTGTTGTCATCCATTGTTTTAACAATTGAATTACCTTCTACATAAGACATATAACCCCAACAGGCTCGAAGGTACCGGTATTGTACCATCCGGTATTGCACTGGGTGCCATTTCCTAAACGAGAACTGTCACAAAGGCCACTACCGGGCCTTGTCACGTACTGTACTCGACTCTTTTTACTACGGTACTGGGGGGTACATGGTTGTAATTTTAGCCGGGGGCAATTCCGTAGAGATATGATCTCAACTCGGAGCCAATATCCATTGAAGCTAAAAGGGTACGATATCTCTTTGAAGGGAAAAAGGCAAACGAAGAGAAAAATCTTGGGGAATGCCTCTCACTAACGCTGAAATATTTGCTGACGTCTTTCAGCAGCCGTTCTTTTTGTCTTTGAAAAATGATAGAAAAAAGGAGGGTAATAGACTAGAACTCCATTTACTCTTCAGCTGTTCAAAGTATTTGGATAATCGAAGAATGAGGTGATTAGAAGGATTTGCCGTTTCTGAAATGCTATGAACAGATAACTTGGTCGTACCGTAGAAAATGTTTTAGCAACACCATGAACTTTAAAAAAGTGCAATTATTGCTATAAATTAACATATGAATCATGTACTGAAAAATTAAATAATTACTAATTAATAAATTAGTAAATAAATGTATATATTTATGAATGTAGTGTATGAGCTAATGTAAAGTATGCTGTAGTTCTGAACTGTATTAGTGTTTGAAAAAGCTGCGCTGAATTCAACGTGATCTAGTGTACTTGATTTAAGCCAAGTTCAGTTTAACTGAGATTTAACTTTTACTACTGGTTTTAACTTTTTTATGAATAAACTTAAAACGAATGATTTATATGGAACACAGGTGAAACAATGATAGTAGAAAAACAACACAGTAGAAAAACAAACGAAATTATGCTTCTCTAACAGAATTGAAACATTTGCTCATTCCAGTTCTTCTCATGGACTGTCTTAATGTTGGTTAATTTTTTTTATTCGTCTTCGAATTGACTTTATTTTTCTGTGAATTTACAAATGCCAGTGTCCCAAAACAATTTGAATTGCTTCGCCTTGAACATGTTTTCCATCTTATTTGATTTTGTAAACAATTTTATTCTTAAAATGACAACAAGTATATCGACGCATTTTTTCCATACAAATTCATGTTGATATTTTAAGAGTTTAATCAAATAGTCAGACCTGGTCACATTTGGGATCTTAATCAATTGAGACCTACTTTTCTTTAACTTACTTTTTTCACCGGTTCATCTCGAGAAGCATTGGCAAGTTGTCGATAATGATCTAAAATCCGATGAAAGTAAAGATTCGGAACACTGCGCTCTTGACGACTAAAAGTTTCACCGGCTTCGACTTCCTAATTGTGTAATTTCCCATAAAACAGCTTGGTGGATAGGGTGCAGTACACATAAGATCGACAGCATAAACAATAATACATTGTAAATTATTTCCCGTAGATGGTGCAATAGTTTAGTGTATTTCTGGCGATTGCAGGTGACACACGAAAGACGTAAATTGTCTGGAGCCTGAGAGGAAGCCATGGCTGTAGGACTTTTGGAAAAAAAGATATGAGGGGTTGAGAAAATAGCATTTCATAATATGTTTTTTGCTCATCAGATTCTACAAATCCCTTTTTCGTCGTGGGTATAGTCTCTTTCTTCTTCCGTTGCCCGTACCCGTACCTTACAGAAGCATGTGTCTTCGATTTTCTCGTTGTCGTTTATCTTGTTCTCTCCATGTGTGTGTAGTTCCTCTGGCATACAAATATTCCGGAGAAACAAGGATTTTTGGGGTGGGTAGAGAGTTGTGTGCGTGCCGCTGGAAAAACAAGACAAGGGGCGTTCTTTTGAAATGAAATTTTCTGCCCGAAAGCTCGGTGGGGGATTTGCAAAAGAAAGATAAAAACGCGAGGAAGACAAATCAAAGCTAGAAGGCATGCAACCTGAAGTAATCAAACTCTGTTGCTGCTGCTGCTGTTGCCACTGCAACATCCATTACGTATCCTTGAGCACTCTTGTTCCCCCCGCTTCCAGCGTTATTTAAGTTGATCCAGAGCTTGAATTTCAGCTTTCCTGTTGCTACAACACTTGCTACACTTCCCTGAGCCAGCAATCAGTGGAAAACATGTTGAAGAAACTTTCCAAGCACGGACGAGGATGCAAATTCGTTCTCTCTTAGCCACTCATTCAATTCACCCTAGGGCCACCCGAAGGGGCAAAATGACTCATCTTTCACCTGTTCCAGGCTTTTGTATATATCTACCATTTCGTATCATTCAAATGATACGTATGATTCGGAGAAAGAACAGTGGACGAACAGCATTATATTCAAAATGCACTCGCGCGATACTTGTCACAAACGAAGATTGTCGACTTCTTCTAATAAAATGTACGCTCCTCGCCTTTACTCAGTCCCTTTTGATCAGTACGTGCACGCGACCACATATCCCACTTATAAGCGTACGAACAGGGTACACACTAAAGAACTAATCTCCTTATAAGAAAATGGCCGAATACCCCAAAACGAAAGCTGAAGACGATAATGTATCGCAATGCGACACAGTTTGTCTTTAAAAAAAATATGATACGTATTCACTCGATGTAAACTATAATTTAATCGTTTTATTTGGCGAAGGTAGAGATCTGAAACTTTGAAGCCAATCAAAGATGAAAAGCTGAAAATGGAACCACATGAATGAGACGATGGAGGTCAGACGTCGATTACCCAAATGACATGTGGAATTTGCGTGCTAATCAGGGGCGTATTTAGGGGGGGGGGTTCTACCCTCCCCCCCAAATTTTGATTTTATAATGGGGAAGATAGGGGAATGACCAAGTGTCCCAAAAAATTGCATATTAACCCCCCCACACACGAAATGAAATCCTGGATACGCCACTGGTGCTAATACAACTACAAAAGATTACAACTTGTGGCTAGAAAAAAATCAGCACATGGCTACATAGATTCAGTTTCATAGAAAACCCCAGAAGTAGAAACTCTGATGCCATGGAAGAAAACAAAACATCTAGTCATGGAATGCCAAAGCTAACAAGGCAGAGGAAGACCTTATTCGATAAACTGAGACGGAAAAATATAACAATAATTCTAGACGAAATTCTAGGGTTTGGAGCTAGAGCTAGAGAGGAAAATTTTTGATGCAAAATAGGCCATGCCAATTTTTGAAGGATACGGGGATTGACGATTTTATGTAATCACGGGATGGAAGGAAATTGCATTTTTAATATGCATAAAGAAGGACAAAAGGAAAACCCAAGACGTTAATGCATCGATGATTCGGCGTCTTACGTTTTTTTTAAATACTATTAAAAAGTACTACTGAATTTTTGTAACAAAAAAATGCGACGATAAGATTTATTTGGAAGACTTAGAAACGGGCTAGGAGTATTGACGTAGTAACTTGCTGAGTACGGAGTCCCGATTAACGAAGACTGTCTAGGAACGGATTAGGTTCGTTATAAGGAGTTTCATTCTGGGATGCAAGCTCCTGTTGGACTTCTCTGTATTACAAATTACAGGCTTATTCTTTCTCAGGCCCAATTTGTCTCCCGTTAAGCTCTGTTGTCCACCGATACGGAACCGTGCGCATGAAAAGTGATCCGACAACTTGTCACCTGTTAATCCAATTGGATCATGTCGAAACACCGGGACAGGTGGATGAAGTGACAATCGGATAATTGCGTTAACATTTCACAATTGGTCACAAGGAAACGATTAGATTGTTCCCTGATGGTCAATTCTAGTAGAGTGGAACCCAGTTAAGAGCTATTCGGATAGTGACAAAACCCGCCTAATGAGAAGTTCTTTTTTCGGTGCCGTTGTAATCCGATTTAACGAAATGAAGACTAACCTCGGATTCTGCCAACTCGGTTAATGATAAAGCCCACCTATTGAGATATAGTTTTCCTTCTCCATTGGATATCTTGCAATAAAAATTACGTCCGGTTAAGAACAACAAACGAAGGTCCCGCGTAACAAAAATATATAAAAACAGGAGGCCGACAAATTCGCAGAAAAGCTTCTAGTTCTTATTTAGCGCATTTCACAACAGAAACAAATCTTTCACCTTGCACAGTTCTCGAATTTCTCTTCTACATTTCGCGATCTCCAATCAGTTAATTATCAATAATAGAAAGGGTAGCAAAAGATATCGAAAAAACTATTTCTTGAAAAAAGTAGAAAAATGTAAGTTTTACCTTCATATTATATGCAATTTCTTTTATACGGTATTATATGTTATCTAATACAAGCACATAAGGAAATAGTGTTGTTTTTACTCAGGTGATATTTCTAGATGTTAAAAGTAGTCACCTCGGATAATCGCAAAACTCGCTTAACGACTAGCCGGCTGGTCGGTCTCGGGCCTTTGCTGTTAAGCGGGTTCTACTGTACATCGTTCTTCGTGAATCGTTCATTCTTGGCACAGTGATTCGCAAGAATAAGGCCCAACAAATTGCTTTTCTAAAGTGTTTTACCTTTTTAAACTTATTTATGATTCATTGTCCGGAACAGATTATGCTGCAGTAGTACAATTCGTTGTCCACTGCAACGATAATAACCAGCGTAGCGCTATTGTTGAACGATAAGCGCCTGTATGGAAACAGTTTGATGTTTTCATTGGTAGGTCGACTCTTAAAGGCGACAAAGTACATCAAATGAATTTTAGCTGCACTGTGGCGAGTTGTCTTGTAGTAGTCAGTTGTTAAATGAAGAGATTACCAAGTTCCGCGCTTAAGTTTCGACTTTACGACAGTCTATGGAACGGTTTGCCATCGTAAGCGGGAGGGACTCCATTATGCTTTATGCTGGTACTGGTATTTTGCGAACCATTAGGGCCTTTCTGCTCGTTTGGGTGTTAGTACACGTTCGTACATGCATGCGTACATTTTCAGAGACCACTTTATCCCCTATTTGCTACACAATTCGGGCCTTGTTCAATTAACGGAGCGAAGCCTGTTTTTGGACCCCATGCAGCTTGCGATCTATGCCGATTAAAGCTTGTCTAACAAGGTTAATTTTACACTAGATTGAGTCCTTTGTAAGCGAACTGGTCCCTCTGACTCGTAGGCGGTTTTCTTTTTCGACGAACGAAACCTTGGGCTTTCTCTGTACTTGATTGTTGGGGAGGTTCAGTCTGGAATGGACTCCCAAAGAGAAAATTAACTCCCAAGTACGAGCACTAATGGACCAGCAACTTTAAGCCTCAGTTCAAGGTACCGGGAGACCCAAGTTTCTTGTTTCTCGTTCCCTGTTTCTCCGTTGGAGAAATAGATAGTTTTTTCTTGTGGAATATTTTGGCTCGCATTTTGTGTTATATCAGATTTTGTGGTACAATTTATGATTTCTAGAGGTTCCGTTTTCGTATTTTGGCACAAGGGTTAACTTTTTTATTTGCATTGGAGATTTTTTTTATAGTTTGTACGAAGCGGTATATTTTCTAGTACGTAGCATAATTGCTACACGAACTTATATTTTCTGTGAAGAAGTGATGCAAAGTCTGTTAGTGATATCACACCGAAGTTTATTCTAAATATATATAAAAATAAGCCTTTATTATATTAAATTTGGTAACGGTATTAATGAAATCATAATAAACTTTAGCGAAATGGTACATAAAATGTAAAAGTACATAGATTCTCTATACCTGAATTATTGTATTGAATACATTTGTGTCTGAAGTACGAAAAATGCTTCTGCGAAGTAAAGGACTTGGAAGAGTTAGGAATATAATTTATTACCGTTTTTACGGAATTTGTTATGGTCCGTAACCAATGTTTTCCAATGGTCCGTAAACTCGGTGTATTGCTGTTGATTGTTTTATGTAAAGGATACGAGAAGTTTTGCATTATTTTTAAACTCAATGTTGACAAGCAAATAATCACTAGTGAAGTCAATAAAGTATTTTACGTTTTAATTCGCATGACTGCTCCAGCAATGGTACCACAAGGCAGCCGCTTGTTTATCTCAAGTATTTTCGCACTATTCTAATAATAATTCAATTATCCATATGATAACTCAAAATTTGGGTTCATGGAATTATTGTATTTCTTTATTGTTCATGACTTTAACCATTTCAGAGCACAAAATAATCTATATAAGGTTTGCCCATTTAGAAAAAATAAGAGAGAGAAAAAATAAAACCTATGCACACTTTCGTCAGCCTACGAATTAACATAAGTGTTACTTCGCTAATACGCATTCGTTAAAGATTCTTCGAAAAGATTTCCCCTGTACAATCTTATTGTTCAAGAACACTGGTGCACCTACGTAAAATACATTAATAGAACTTGAACAAAAATAGTTACGTGAAGAGAACTAGCATCAGTGTAAGGCGAACATTGTCTGCCAAATTATAGAAATATACTGACATACATTGGAAAACAAACTGTGTAAAAGTGGAAGAAGAAATGGCTCTACTCAAGTTCTGTACAGCAACTTTTCCAGTAAGAGTGCGCTGCCGTCGAGAATAGATTCCTCGCTGAAACTTGCAGGGGCATTGTCACAAGGAGATTGTAATGCACTTGAAACGGCCATTTCTAAGATGAAGACTATTGCTCCGTTGCGTAAAGTTGACATGAGAGAGCCGTGTCGTGTTCACGTCACTCGTTACATTGAATTACATGACCTTCAGGGGATATAGCAAGTTTATATCTGTGTGTATTTTCCCCACCATAGACATTTTGTTACCTTTTCAACGCAAGTCCCTTCTCTTTTCATTCTGAAAGATGTGATCGTTATTTCTCTTTAAATTAATTTGGGATGAAATTCCCGAAGCTTCCCCGGCTTCTGCCGGTACAGCTCCAGAAGACTCTGTAACTGTCGTTAAATTGAAAGTACATTTTGTTAGTTCCTCCCTTGGGGAGAGCTACTCGTTTTTAAGACGAAAACATTCCTAATTTTTCTCTCCGTTTACCAAGGGAAAAAATAATACGCTCTCCTGGAATACTTTTCTTTTAACTTGACGTTCTTTGTTAACCGAAAACACTACACGGGTACTAAGAACAAAATGTTTTATATACGGACAAAAATTCTGATGAATTGCTGCCAGCGAAAATTTGCATAAAAACAGTGTTGGAAAATAATGCTTGGTCAAGAAAAGGGAGTTAAGAAATTTCTTTGAAGCACTGTATCTTTCTGGGGGAGGTGATTTAAGCTTGACGTAAAATTGCCATCGCTGAACAGGGTAAGGGAAAGTGATAAGAACGCGATCTTATTCGTGGGGAGAGAAAAAAAGGTGTCACGATAAGCTCAGGGAGCCATTGGGTCGAATGTTTATCGCATATTTGTGGTGCCCGCTTGGTCCAGTAACTGTATTTCTTCAAGATCCCACCAGCTTGGTTTAGCGATGTCTTTATTACTGCATCGCTAGCCGCTTTCCCCCACTTTTCCAGCAAGACAGTGCAGCCTGGGCAGAAATTGGACTCATTTCTATGCTGTTATAATTCTTTCCTCGCTGCCTTCGTAACACCAAAGCAGTTTTGATTATTTAAAGAAAAAACGCTTTCTCAAGTTGAAAACTAGGATTTTTGGAATATCTGTAACGGAAAATGTACATTTCCTGCAAAGTTCTCTCTCACTTCCCTACACAAAGCAAAGTAATGTTGAAGTATTTGCGTACGTTGTATTTGAAAGAAAAAAATCTCGAGCCTATTCTTTGTTCAAGAATTTCTAGAAATGTAACACAAATTAGGAAAATTTCTAATTAATGTCTGGCCAGTAACTTAGCTTGTAACTAGGAATATGTCATTCGTTACAGGTCTGCAGCATTCTTTCATAATGAATTCGTTCCTTTCAAGTTTTCTTTTTTCGTCGCTGCAACCATTCTGAAAAGTTTCAGTCATAGTACGAATTAAAATAATCTTGTTATATTTGAGCCAACTGCATTTAAAAAAGGAAACATTCTCAGAACTTTTTCTCTGTCCAAGAAACTTGAGAAATTCAACACATAATATAAAAATGTCTAATTAATTTCTAACAAGTAATTTAAACCGTTACTAGGAATATTTCATTCAATATAGGTCTGCAAAATTCTTTCATAATGAATTCGTTCCTTATAAGTTTTTCTTCTATTTTCGGCGCTGCAGCAATTGGCGAAAGAGGTTCAAAGCTGTAGGCCACTAAATCCTGCTTCCGTCTTGTTTTTTTTTCTGGTTGTTATTCTTAAAGAAATGAGAACCAGAACATACGCCATCTTAGGAAGATGAGAAGCTGAGGCTTTTTTGCTTCCATTTTTTTCTGCGAATTTTTAAAAAGGTTTTCAAGACGCAGGGTGGGTTTTTAATGCTTGTGAATTCGATCCAGCTGCTGCAGGATTCTTTTGCACGGGAATTGTTTAATCCTTGGGCTGGCGCTAGCGAGTGCCAAAACCATCCGGGTTTGCCATTGCCAGTAGTTATACGGAGCGGGCTAATCAAGACCAGTCAATTCGCCTGAGGGTGGCAATGTAGAAATTCCGTGGCGGGGGATTTTCGCCCGGGTAGTTCGTTAAGGCCAATGAGAACGGAATTGAATCCTGCGTCTTCGTCTTTTGCTTTGCCAACACAACTGCGAGTCGCAGATAAGGCGCCTAGCGACGGGAGGGTTCGAACATATTTCTGCGCTTCCTGTCTTTTTCTTACTCCAAATCTGCCCACCGAGAAGGAAAGAGTCTGGTCGGACGGACACAGATTGACCTCCAAGATTTTAAAACGTCATGGCTACCACAGTCAGCGTTGGAAAAGTAATGTCGAGCCAGTTCTGGCTCTCTGGAACGTAATTTAGCTAAGGTTAAACAGAAATGTCTACTTTGGGAACTCATTTATGGATTCGTCAGCTTATGAACACGACAAAACCCTTGGAAGTTTTCGAGAAGATGGCTGACACATTCGAGATTAGGCACAGTGAACCCCCGATTTACGTGGTCTCGTTTTACGCGATTTCACTCCCACGCGGTTCAATTTTTTGTCAAATTTAGCTTATAATTTCTCATTAGATGTCACTTTACAACTTTTAGTTTATAATTTCCCACTAGATGTCGCTTTACCTAATTTTACACAGCCAATTATTACTGTTGCGTAGTAATGGACTGGATCCATTAAGCGAAAGAGATGTACATGTTGATTGCGTGAATTCTAGCGTAAATATTACAAAACAACAGTACAAACAGCAATACAAAATCGCCGATACCATAAAAAAACATTAAAAAATATTGGAAATTGTGAAGTGTTCAACTATGAACGCTGTGTAGAGAAAGATTTGGCCAGATTGAGTTTCAAGCTTTACAGGCGATTGCGATTCATTGCAAACTAATGGTGATGACGTTGCTGAGACAGTGGCACTAGGACAGAAATTTCAGGTGAAGGATTTGTTGATTTAATTGCTGATGACATCGAAATCTCCTGAAATCTCATGTTCAGGAAGTGACTGCGAGCAAATTCACTGAGTTGAATCAAGGACACAGTGAAGAAGAGCAAGAAGATGAAACAGAAGTTCCCTACCTGTTTGCAAACCAGAATATTAGAGCTTCTATAGACATGGTTCAGAAAGCCATTGATTTTATCGAAAGTATAGAACCTGATGGCTAAAGAAGTGGTTCAGTTGGCAGAGCAGCGAAAGCTCATATTTCAAATGAAAGACAACGAATAAGCAGACAGCTGACAGTTGAAAAATATTTCCAGCCATTGCGGCTGACCTGAGTATTTTAATCTGGTAACTAGCAGTGCGTCAAGGTGGTGATGACTAATTTTTGTACGGTAAGAATTCCTAATGCTTGTGACAATTTTAAATATTCGGAAATAAATCATAGTTACTTAAAACGTACGTTTCTATAATTATAATCCGTTTATACGTAAGTGAGCAAGAAATATTTTTTGGAAGGAATTTGATAAAAGAAAAGTTTTTAAACATGGAACGCATCCCCATCTTTGTTATGTATTATGCAGTTCACTTTATGCGATTTCTGTTTACGCGGCATTTTCGTGGAACCGAACTACCGCATAAATGGGGGGTTAACTGTGCGTCAGCCTCCTTTGGAGGTTCCACGTGCCTTTTCTCTCGTCGTCGGAGAAATGGGAGAAAGGGGGAAGAAGAAGTGTTTGTTGGTCAATCGCTTGGAGGGTTGAACGAAAAGCGATGAGGGCCGGAGGTAGAAATGGAGGAAACACTGTCTGGCGTATCCTTTGGGTAAATGCTTTCAAGTTCTCGACGTTTCGGGTCGCGGAGCTGCGTCACCGGCTACAAATATGGCTCGCAGTCCCGGAATTAAGAGCAACAACCAACAACGTATGGCATAGCGAGCTTTAAGCGGGGACAGTAGAAATAAGAGGAAGGTTAATACCCTATTAGAGTTTTAACCTTCCCTTTTGGAAGCACTCGGTTGGAACCAACTGGGCTAAATGTCAAGAACATCCCAGCCGAGGAATACCTAAACTTTCTCTTTTTCCGACGTTGAAGCTAATTGGGAGACTTGCTTGTATGCAAACGAGGAAGAGATGCAATGGGCTGCGGATAAGAGCAATACGGCAGTAATCCAGTGCTCGGCAGAAATGCCGGTACTATAATCGAAACCTCCAACCTTGTCGCGTCAGACAAGAAAAATATTGAGGATTAAGGGATGACTAGAACGAATTTGTAATATCTCCGATTTTCCATTTCCACTTAATGCACAAATTCAAAAATAGACTGCAATGGTGTTTGCTAGATTAAAAGTTGTCTTTGTTTTTCGATGAGCTCTTGTGAGTTCGAAAGGAAAGAGTTACAAATTTAAGTGATCATTAATCCTGGTGTTCCTCGTTTGTTTCGTTTATCCTAGCGATTATAATAACTTTGGGTGGCTAAACTTTCTTTGTATTTGCACGTAGAGAAACTTTTAAATCAATGTTTTACAATTGCTGTATGGGACTAAGATTTTATGTGAACAATGAACTGAAAACACTATCAAAGCATTTCTTCGTTGTTAAGAAAATCAGTTCTTAATGAAAAGAAGAAATTGTTTCTAATTTTGGTAGAATGAATATTATTACAATGAAATTCAGAACGCCAGAAAATAATTTGCGAGGAAGACTACAGCACTTTACTAGACTGGAGTTCTCCAGGGAATACTCCAATTAAATAAAAGTAACATAGTCTGTAGTAAACAGCATAAAGCCTTGAAAAGCACACTGTACAAATTAATGTGAAGTTTTTTTTACGACTTTATGGGGATTTCGTTATGGCCCGTGAACAACTTAAAATTATTCTCACGGTAACTAAAGGAAACAGGTTTCTCGTGTTATACAACGAAAGTTTAATAAAATGAGCACCACCCGGGGACAGATTGGGGTTTGTTATACGGGGCACAACTGTAGTGGAGATAATAAAACGCCTTCCTTAAGAAAATAACAAAATTATACTGAAATATTTTACCGTTTTATTCTTGTCGGATTTGAATTCCGTTTCGCTTACAAAATAAGTTAATGGTGCTTTAGTGCACCTTGTGGTCCTATATTTAAAAACGCTTTTATCAAAAAGTTGAAGTTTGATTTGCTTTTTGCACAAAAGCTGAAATTTGGTTCGCTTTTCCAAAATGTTGAAATTTTCAAAAATGGACTAGAAACATTTTTAATGAATAACTCGACGATGTGCACTAGATATTACAATTTAAAACTTGACTGTTGAGATTTTTTATGAAATGCTGAATAGTTTTGGCAAAGTCGCTGACGCCGGTTAGCATATGATTCCCCTCTACCACGATTAGGTAAGCCAAATGACTGCGTAGTTCTGGCAGCAGATAGTACTCTTTTGGTGTTTGGCGTGATAGTCAGACTGAGATGTCTAGAGATTAAGCAGTGTCTAATATTGACACAAGCAAAGCAGGAATTGAGAACTTGAGTATCTCTGGCTTGGTCTGGGCGAGGTATTTTTGTAATATTTCGCTTGAGCAACAAAATTCAATCTTCCAGTTTCATTCCCCCATGAATTTCTCGCGAACGTTATGAACACTTTTCATTGAAAAAGTTACTTCTCAATCAAAGGCATTGCTGTCACACGACGGGGCGTGTTGAGGCTGGGTTCACGCTTCTCGGTTGCCGAATGTCGCCTGTGCGAAACGAATTCATTGTTACTCTCTCCTTCAGTATAAAGATTCTTTTCAACTTTCCAAGCTCTTTCTCGTATAAAAACGTTAAAGAAAACTTGGTAGTTGAACTAAGGGGTCTTAGCAGGTCGTCCAGTATGTTTATACTCGCAATTTTATTTAAAAAAATCTCAACTACATTCTCATTCATCCGTTGAGCAATGTTTATACGTGAGACCTTTCAAACTTGTTCAACGACTTTCATTGTTATCCCATGCTAGGGCTCTTATCTCGCGCCCACTTTCTAGATACTTTCTCTGCAGAAATGCATTCTGGCCCCATTCTACCAGCAGTGAATTTCTGTCAAAGATTTCGAGCACTTTTCTCAACAAGTTTATTTTCTTAAACATTCATCGTTCCCATCTCTTTCGTCTTGGACTCGTGTTTCAAGTATTGTACAAAAAGTCGCCGTTATTCAATCCTTTCGCTCTATTATTTCTTTAACCTTAACTGGGGCGATTTCTTCGACGAAACTAAACACCATTCAGAAAGGACAACCTACAAGTGGGGCTACAAATAAAAAGCTAATTATGCCCCTTGTTTCGGGGAATAATCCAAATTTCTTCCCCTAAGGCAAACAACTTTTGCGCCGCAACTTATTACTCCCACTTTAACAGAATTACCAGCTGTCGGTGTATTTGTCTGCCCAACTTGATTAAGGCACTCAATTATAAGATTTCCTCCACCCTTATTCTACCCAGGGAGTATTTTTTCCCAGGCATTTTTATTCATTCATCCCACAAAGCATCCCCGAAACTAGGCCCCTAAAGTCATATAGCTTCTGCTGCCAGTACTCTTTTCCGGTGCCTCTCTATTCCATTATGGGGCCTTTTATATTGGCTTTTAATTAGCCTGGGGCGCCCTTCCGCTCTTGCGTACTGCTTTCCTTTTCTCTCCGAGTTCGCAAGTTCTCGCTGCACCTCTCGGCTCGTAGTCTTTAAGTATTCCAACACAAAAGTCAGGGCAACAATGCCCTACAGGCATCAGCATACGTTTGGGTGGTTAATGAGCCTTCGGTTGCCGGAATTTCAATCTCCCCGCTCCCAGCGCCCCCTTCTTTTGCCTTTCTACCACGAGTCGCACCTTAATGTGTTTTAACGACAGATTTTGCTTTTCACTAACGCCCCAAAAGAAGACGATATCAAGTACAGGGAAACCCGCTTAACAAGAAGGGCCAGGGACCAACCATCTGGCTTGTCCTTAAAGGGCAATGGACACCACAAACGCATATAGAGATTTTGATGGATTATTATAATACACATTATTCTAAGAAGAAAGAATATTGTTTCGATTTTTTCTGACCAGCCGTTCTGGAGGTATTTATTTCCAAATTTTTGGCCTTTTCCCGCCCATGAGAAGCGTGACGTCACGGACGGGAAAATTTGAATTTCAGATTTCTTATTTCCTAAATATCTTCGTTATTATTTTGCACCTGAGAAAAACAAACATATATCCAGAAAATAGATTTGTCGCTCTGTTTTATAAGATAAAGTTGTTTTTTGGTATCCAGTTCCCTTTAAGCGGGTTTTGAAGGTTATCCGAGGTGACTACTTTTAACGTGTAGAAAACCAATTGAGTAAAAACAACACCATATAATTATAGACTTATATTAAATAGGGTTTGAATAGTACCTTATAAAAGAAATCGCAATTAAAATAAACGGAAAACTTGTAATTTTTCTATTTCTTCGAGAAATACTCAGTGATTGAACGTTGTGCAACATGTTTTTTTTCCGGGGTGCATTCATATTTATTTTCGTAATCATTCAAACTATTTTCCTTATCCTTCTTAATTGTCCCAAGAGGGAATCACTTCAACTCGCTGGGGTATTGGTAAAGTTGTGCATTTCTTCTTAGATATCTTTCTGCCTCTTTTTCTACTACAACTGATTGGAGATCGCGATTTAAAGAACAGAAATTCGAGAACTGTTTTAAGGTGAATGGTTCGTTTCTTTCAGAAACGCGTTAAAATTAGAACTCCCAGAAGCTTTTCATTCAATTTGTCGGCCGCTTGTTTATAGATACTTTCATTACGCGGGTCCTTAGTTGGTTATTATTAACCGGACCTACGTATCATTGTACGATATCTAGTCGGGAGTAAAAATTACTTGTCGATATGCGAGCTTTGTCATTTAACCGAGTTGGCGTAATCCGAAGTCAGTCTCAATTGTGTTCAGTAGGAATGAAACGGGACTTGCGACTAGGTTGTAAATTTTTTTATTTACAAGTGCAACAAACAATTATAAGGACTTAAAGGTTTTTAAAGAACAAATTCGTGTTTAAAAATCATTTTTGTAAGTATTTGTACAGTGAAGTCCTTGCAATCGTTTGCTGTACAACGAACCATTGTGAATTCACAAAATGATTTTTTAGAGTGCAGGTTGTCAATATGCGGCTTTTGTCCCTGTCCGAGTTGCTCTTAAGTGGGTTCCACTGTATTTCCAACTCCCTCTGAGAACAAAACGGGTACTGTAAAATTCCTGTAGGGTTCTGTTGGCGCAGACATGTATTTCTGCCCCGGTGCAGGGACAACAATGTGGGAGTAACCATTTTAAAAGAGAATTAAACTGCGCTGAGTTCCATAGTTCATAGCTATCTTTTGGTTGAAAGAGATGGCGTCCTTTTCGTTCTGGTTTTGCATCTTCCCCTCCGAAAAAAGGGGAGCTCGTAGTAATGAAAAGAATTAAAACCCTTACTGCCGGTACTTTTCCCAACGCAACAGCGAAGGGGAGTAGACAGAACTCGCTTGTTGCTGCTTTTGAGCGAACAAAAAAAGAAATGAAACGTATTGTAATTTTAGACGGCAGTATCGTAATATAAGCTCCGCAGACGACTCCCTAGTGAATGCGGAAGCCATATTTTCCCATCGCTTCTTGGTTCGTTATCTTTTATAGCTGCGTAATGAGGCTATAAAAGTTACAACTTGAACGAGTAGCGGTATGGCTTTATTGCCGGTACTTGCTCTTTGTGGCAATGTTGATTCGTGCCGTGTGCGATTGCCCTTGAGCCGTTTTGCAGAAAGAGCACGCGATAGTTGGGAGGTATTACTGCGGTACGCAGCGATAGGAAGATTTCTACGACGCCTTAAAGGGGATTGGGGGAGGGAGCGCAAATCTGTCTTGTTTGGTAGTGTCTGGCACAAGTAGGAAATGTATTCACGGAAGGGGGCTTAGGATATTTTGTACCGTTTTTTTCGCTTTGAAGACTCAATTTGCCTTTTTTTAGATGTATTAGACCTCGCTCTACCGTTCGTAAGTCGTAAAATCCATACTTCGATCTAATCTGCGCCTACGTCAGGTTGGACTGTCGTCTTCCTCTCTTTCTCTTTCTCTCTCGATGTTTTAGACGACGTTGTAGTACGTAGTCTGCTTTCCCAAAGCTTTAAATGTATTCAGGGACGAAAAGCTGTCGAATTTCCCAGGTTTGCCATTAGTGCTAATGTTCAGCAGGGAAACTTCAGATTATAAAAGATTATTTTTAATGGTGTACGCTTTTTAATAGTTCAAACAAGACGTACGGCCGCACGAAATGAAAGGCTGTTGCGTGAAGAGCGTGCGTCAAAGGGTTTTGTAAATACAACAACAGTACTCCACAAAACTACTTCTACCCGAAAACTTTTGTAAATTCGCGACTCTGATGTCGTTATTGTCAAAAGCCGATTTAATTTCTCGACATTGAGTTGAACAGTTGGAGAATTTTCTTGGGCGCCAAAATAGGGAACTATCTCGGTGTCAGTCAACATATGCAATACATCTCCTATTCTATAGTTCAGTAGCCACAATGTAATAATAGTGAATGACTAGAAACCCATATATTTTATCCCAACACGTATGTAAGTCCCACTCTGTTGTACCCTACGTCCCAAGCTATTTATTACCTGTTTTTTCTCCTTCCCTATTTGCTTCCTGTCTTCCTATTCCTCCTACCTTGTTGTAAAGTTTGGTTTGTGGAAATATTTCTCTTTAAATGTGTTCTCAACTCCAAAAAAAACTATAATAGGCGCGAGCCATCTTCGGGAATTGGAATAAGAAAAAAAATTATCCAATTTTTCAAGAGCGCTACAGTATTTTCCCCAAAGTTTGTGGCATACTCTGGAATTAGTAATTAGTGGAACTCTTTAGAAGTTATTATCCTCCATTTCTTTCCTTGGCATTGATTTTGTATGTAATAATTCACGAATGCCACGTTTAAGTTTATAAATATTTTTTGCTAGTTCATCTATAAGAGATATAAATGAGGTGACTTCGAGAAAATTCGCAGTTTTTCTTTCTATCAGAAATTCTGAACCACTCAATCTTAGTTTTGCATATTAAATCATTGACTGTTGGAAAGAAAGTTTAAAAATACCTCGTTAACAAATATTAACGCTTTACTGTCGAAACAAGTTTTGTAAAATATGTAGCTGTACTGGCAACATCGTCCACGCAAATCTCTCCATATAATTTGGTAATAAGCGCCTTGTCTTCACCGGGGCTTTCAGGCCAGTATAGACCGCCCTTCTCTTATGGATGATTCCATGGAAAACTTGCGTGGACGATTTTGCTTGTATCACTCGATGTTTCTGGAAGTAATCTTGACAGTAAAATTTTAATTGATAATCCCAAGAATCTTTGGGAAAAAAGCAAGAATATTTTAAAGTTGTTCAAGGAATGTGTCTGCGTTTTTCCAAAATCCTGAATTTCGAAAATTTCTCCACGTTAGATTATAGGTGTTATCAATTTTAAAATTTCGGTCGAAACATATGTGACAATTACGAATAATCGTCCACGCAATTTTCTTGTTTCTGGCATTCCCTCAATGTAAAAATAAGAAAAAGGGTAGACAGTGGACTGGCTCGTGCATTTGCACAACGTTGGTGAGAACGGAGGAACAGCGATAAAGATCTTTTTTCTTCTTCTTCTTCAGGGTGCAACTGCATTATTATACGCTTGATCACGACGAACGTTCCATGGGCTAAATCCATTGTTCTACTAAGAGGCATCGTTCATTGAGTGCGCTGAGAAATTCTGGGACTTTCTTCATATGGTATGCAAATCTGTTAGGGAACCTTCATAAATTTCCCGGTCAGTCGCATAGCCACGTCAGTTAGGACTTGGGGGTATTCCCCGTGGTTCGTAAGATAAGCTTTGGGCAGAAATTGTTCTTTAAATTGCTGCAATATTCAAGTAAACATGTCCAAGAAGCACTTCTTACTCACAGAAGAGTCTCTGTAAAGTAAGGAAACTTTTGTGAACACTGGGACCAAGTATAGGACACTAGTGTGAAAGCCCGGCGTCTTGCCTTGAACACCTGGCAGGCGGCGCTGTTGTGCTTCCTGTGAAAGCCTTGCAGAGAGTTGAGCGCGTGCAAGCATTCGTTATGGGCTGACGGTTTTTTCAGTTCGGTGTGGTGCTTTAGAGTCGGATGTACTGAATAGTTCGAGTTTGGCCAACTTTGAGCACTGAGGTGTGAATTTTGTTCCATTTAGTGTGAAATTCCTTACCGCTGACCACTGAATGCTTATATATGTTTTTGAGCCAATTACTTGCGAGCTATTGAGCTCATGGGAAAATTTGCGGCAATCATTTCGTGTACTCATTATAACGTAAATCGATTGTTAGAAACTTACTGTTACCTTTTATTTTGATAATGCTTTCGTATAACCACTCAAAAATTAAATTTCTTCGTGAAACTCCCTTTTACATTGTAAAAAAATCTACCATTTAATTTTTTAATTACTAGAATAATGCAATTGACTTATGTTAATCTCCTACGTAATGTCAACGAATTGGGTCCAGGGAACTAACGAAGTTTGGAAATAGGCTACCGACCTTTGAGAAATATACCATGATTTGAGAATACGTTACGAATATTTGGATCAATAATACCATAGTTAAATATTAACAAAACTAGGTAAAAAATTACCATGTTTTAATTTTATGGATCCATATTTAGATATGAGGTACCAATGTTTAGTAGCAACGACTAATTTAAGCCACTCATAATTCACCAAATATACCCGTTTTTTACAGCGAAGTAAACTGCCCGTACGAAATTTTTTCCCGCAAAACTGAGGTTAACCTCTTAAGGCCCCGGTATACACAACTTCCGAAATTTTTAAAAAATAAAAGGTAGGGACACACTTTTATTCTTAGAAGGTAGGTCTGCTCAAGTGACTTATAACAGAAGCAAAACGAAGTCAAACAGAAACTCTGGATAGCGGTAAAGCATAATAAAATCAAACAAAACCTTGAAATTTCATACACAGTATCACAAAAACTACCAAACAGATCTCTTTTTTTTCTTTATCATAAAACTTTAAAAAATCAGAGCTAGTGCACTACATTGCCCGATTTCCATTTTTCTATATAATAATTAAGTAGCACACATTCAGTCAAAGGTTACAAATTTATCAAACTCCTTTTTTCACAAAAACTCGATGTTGTGTACTAGTCATCACTAATAGCAACTTTACTATCGAAACAATATCTTTGACATTTTGACCGTTTTCAAATTATGGTGTCTGAAATCTTCCCACGTTATTCGCCCATAAGGGGTTTGTGTATACCGGGGCCTTAATTTTCGGTTTCATTGCTGTCAATTCAAGCTCGATTATAAGCGCAATTTAACTTCAATGGAACATTGATTAGTAATACAGTTAAAGTTAATTTTACTCAAGCAGTATTTCTTGCTGAAGTTTTCCTACACCTTCTTTAACACGACGTTTAACTGAGGTAAAATTGAGGCTGGAACCGACCGCATAAAAAATGCATGTTAACATGCATTTAATTTCATTGACTTGCGGTAAATCAGCGGTTACTACGCATTCTAACCCCAAAATAACCGCTTCCATGTTCGTACGGGTGCAGACGTGAGAATTTGACAATAGGGACATAACACAAACTTAGCCGTAGACATTCATAACTTTTACTACCCATGTTCAGCATGGTCGGAGCCATAAACCTAGGTTAACATTAGGCCACTAGGTCACACTTAGTTTTTTTTCCTCCGAACTAATAAAAATGAATATGGTTCATTACGTTCACATACTGCGTGCTATGTCCACACCGTATTCATTCTAACAACAATATAATACACACTGCAAAAAAAAGAAATAAAAATCCCTAAACGTTGTTCTACGTCACTATATCCCCAAGTCGTGGCACTTTCTCACCCTTCACATTTCATGGGCCATAAAAATCTTACAACGCACTTTATCCTGTTCCATTTCTCGTCGCTCCTTAGCATTCAAAACGTGACTCGAAGCTTCAGGCCGTAGAAAGATGGCGAGCGTACCCAGAAATTCCTAGTAGTACATTTTCACCCCCAGGGCTGTCCTGCACCGCCAATGAAGCGTTAATCACGTTGATTAGGAACAGACCAAAAGCGCTACCAAGCTTCAAGCTACCAATTCTCGCTGTTCTCCCATACAAAACCCAGCAAAGGTGCAGTTGAACTCGTAAAAAGTCCCTTGCTCCCCCTTTCCTTCCCTCAAATTACGATATTAGCTTTGCTTTATGCTAAACCTCTCACCCCGAGAAAAGGTGCTGGCTCAGATGTCGGGGGGGGGGGGGTAAACAGGGTTGTGCGGAGTTGAACTTGATTTGGAGTCAATTCCGGAGTAAGACCATTTTTGCATGAACGTAAGGCCTGAGAGTTTGTGCAAGCTCTTTTTTTGTCGAATTGAACTTGAACTTGGAGGTAACCACTCAGGTGTGAATTGGAAAGGAATTAAATAGAAAGCGAAGGCTTGAACCCGGATTTGAAAGCCCTTTCTTGGAAATCTTGTATAGGAAAGCTAATTTTTGCGCACTTTTCCTTCATAAAAGGGTATATGAAAAGTTAGTATA